>JALPQI010012802.1:0-51722 GCA_025490895.1 Thaumatotibia leucotreta | reverse complement strand
GTAACCTCGATTGTTACTGAGCATAGATAAAATAAAAATGTATGCTTATCACTTGTCATTATATTTTACATGGGCATTTTCACTTTTAGAGACACATGACATTAAAAAAACCTTCGTAACGACAATTAAGATTAAGTACCATGACTTGTACCATGACGATATCTTAAGGAATTTAAGCTTGATCGGCGTTTTATTATTAGAATATCGCTTATCATTTCTAAAACTAACACCAAAAACGAGTTTTTATTGAAATTTATTCCTTAATTGTTTTATACACTTAACTAAAATTAAGATTTTTAACTTCACTCTAATTGGCTGTCCCTGTTTAAAATGAAAAAGCTCGCGTAGGTACTCGTACAAGAACCATTACATTTATTTGATGTATGGACAATTATATTATTTGCGTTAACTAACCATTAGATTTATGTAGGTATATTAGGTACCTACAGTTATATTTTCTTGCTAAATTGAAATTCCATAAAAAGTTTCCTTTTCTGTTACACTGGTCCATGCAAATACACGCAATATTTTATAGATTCCCCTTCTGTCTGTTAGGTTTAGAAATTTCAAACTGGTTTCAAAGTCAACAAAATTTCTAACAGCCAATACGAGTACAATTAGGAAACGTTAACATGATATTAAAAAAAAATTGGTCGATATGGTGCAAATGGAATTAGAGGAAAAACGTTCTTATTTCAGAATAAAACATTTTAATTTAATTTCTGCCCAAACAAATCTAATATCAATTTTTTTTTTTGGTATCAAATGTTTTAGTAATCTGTGGCTAATTGGCGATCGCATTTTTCTATATAACCTTTGATGATAATATTTTTCATAGTGTTTCTGTTTCATTGATTGCAAGGAAATTGATAATTAAGTTCACACTGACAACAATATTGGTAATTTTCTCGAAAATATGATGGCGAATTACGCTACATCAGTACAAACTATCGATTGCGCGAAGTCTACCCGTCCCCAAATAATCGACTACATAATATTAGGAGTTCAGCCCGTTGGGTGACAGCGTTGGAACATTTGTTAGGGGGCCGCCGCGTAAATTTTTACGCGAAAACACAGCAATGCGGTACGTCCCGCTAAAAAAACGAGATGAGAATAAACAGACGACCGAGAATGGCGAAGCGCTCGAATTTTGAATACAAATGTAAATTAGTATCTCGACTAATTACCGCCGTAGACACGTCCCGGGCCATGCGTCTTGCTGGCTTACTGGTGTTCTCATTTTTTTCGGCGCTAGCCAAATTGTTCGGCTATTTTTCTAATCATGGCGTACTTAGGAAATTTATTGGAGTGCCGTAAGGAAAATGCGGCGCGGAATAATTTTGGTCGTTTAAGATGGGTACCTACACGAAATATAAGTACTTACTTAAGCATTTCATTTTACAGCCTCGGATCAGGTTGAACCGTTTCAACTTTCAACCGATCTCGCTGGACCGTAAACTTGTAGAAGTATTGCAGTGTAGTATGAACTATCGTTGCCCGGTTTGGATGAGTCCTGGATTTTCCGTAGGCAACCAACCCACCAGCTGTCCGATCACTTTAACCGCTCCCTGTAGCATAAAACCGAAGTGAGGTTCAAAAAAATACAGACCTACTGTTCGCGAGAACAATCCTGATGTCTTGCTCGAGGATAACAAATTATCTAATCTATTAGGTACTTATTATGTCCTGTGCTAACTCCCTCAAGAGATTCACCCTTATTCAATTTTCAGGACACACAAAATGTACTGAAGTTCATTCAATTACCCTGAATCCTTTTTATTTCTGAATTCAGGTTTGGTTTGGGCGACCGAACGTTTAACTAAAATATCAATACAAAATTGTTTCGCTTACATAGTTGTAAGTGTAAGAATAGCTAAGTTAGGTATTATGACGCTGGGTACAGTGATAAATAATGTAAGGATAACTCTAGAAATTACAACATTATTTGCTTTATTATGTACAGGTGAAGAAAATCGATTTACGTACCTTTTCGTTTACTGTACTTATGTTCAGCAGTGGACGTCTTTAAGCTGATATGATGATGATGATGACTTAACTCAGAATAGGTACCTAAATTTACCCTACCTTATATATCACAACTTGTAATAATATCTATCTATAATATCGTAACACCATCATTAATCGTCAAACTTATTTACAACAATGTTAAAATGCATGCGATGTTATTATTGCATATTTACACCAAACAGCAACGAGCATGAAACGTGTAATCCACAATTTTAAGCAAAGCTCGTTAGGCGAGACACGTCCCACAGACGTACTACATATTTAACGCGCTATTTATCATCATCTGGCGTTGTTTCCCTTTTCATCGCCGCTTCTTTGCCGGCTACTCGTTGTAATTTTAAAATTTTAAAGCTATCGTTTACGCTCTACGGATACGACACGATTACTATGGATACTCGCGTTATTGGCTCCGAGTAAAATAGAATGTCATTGAAGTCGAAACCGCTCGAAACTAAAGGACGAGCGAGGGCCGTACCCGTACCATGAGTTGGCAAGTTACGTTTGCGTTTTTCCCGAGACGTAAAGTAGTCCGTCACGCTTACTCCAATAAATTACTGCGAGCGTGATAGGCTGCCGGTGAACGCTAACGTAATCATTATTGTCAACTCAACGCAACAGTGCAAAACCTGGCGATACTAAAATCGGTAAGATGACCCTCTTATGGTACATGTTATTGATGTTAGATAGATAGATAAAAACTTTATTCTCACCCACAATTTACATGGCATAAAACGAACAATGACAACTTAGGGATTAACATAATATAATTAATATCTAGGTACATTTTTCTTAAAACTATTACAAATATAATCTAGGCCATGTATCGTGGCATAGAATGGGCGCTGGCTCAGCATGATGATGCGGCAGAAGCCACATCGCTGATATTCTGCCAGGACCTCACATATGTTATTATGTTAAGTGTTGTCATCATTATTAGAAATAAAGGTACCTAGCCATAAATGCCAGCTGTTTTTTTTAATTCAGGTCGTTATTATTTCCCATGGAAAATAGTGTGGAAGACTTATTAGGTTTTTACACAGAAAATCAAGGGCAAGAGAATAGAGTGCAGAACATGTACTGGCATTTGTTTTATTTTTCAATCTACCACTATTCATTACACACAAACTGATCTAAGGTTAAAAATATAATAACTTATACTAAAATTCAGGAGGGTAGGCTAAGATGGTATGGACATTTGAAGAGAAGGCCTCATGATCACATTTTACAGGCCACCATGTCCTTCAAACTCCCACAATCCAGAAGAAGAGGGAAACCCGAAAAAACATCGCTGGACTCAATCAAGGAAGACCTAAAATGCTGCAATGTTTCTGAAGACGACACGTCAGACAGGGCAACAGGCAAGTGGAAAGAGAAGACGAGGAAGGCAAACCCCACCATCAGATGGGAATAATAATTGCCAAGGAGAGAGAAAGAGAGAGAGAGAGACTAAAATTAAAATATAACCTAATTGCCTACAAAGAAAATGACTTGTTCTGTTATTAATAGTAAATGTCAATTAGCTTTCAAAGTATCCAACATTCGCTGATGCAACATTCGATGATGATCAAGCAATTGAGAGTGAAATGAAATGAGAATGTTTACAAGTAATAATAACGCGTTTGGATCCCATTCACATCCCAAACATGTTAGAAAATCTTGACCTGGGCCACAGACCAACCCCAAGGCAATGTCTGTGGATTGGGTACATAAGTACATATCATCATCATCATATCAGCCGAAAGACGTCCAGTGCTGAACATAGGCCTAAGTACATATTGGAAAGCATAAATAGAACCGAGCTGCAGAATGTTTATTTGGCCCCAAAAAGACAACCGTCCATCTGTCGAAGGCCGATCGGCATTAACCGGTACAGGAAATCCATGTGTTCAGGCATATATATAGGTAATCTACAAGTACACCAATCGCCTGATGTATTGAACCGAGCATGATGGATTAGGTACTTTTGGGATCGAGTAAATGCTAAAGTAACGTAACCGTTACTTGCAACTAGCAATGTTCAAGTTGCAGAACATTAAAAAAATTACAGGAATATAATACTCGGAAAATTCCGAGAACTTTCATGAGAATATAATAGTAAGTTCTCATCTCATGAGAACTCATAAAAAAATGTTATGAAGAATATTGTATTTCACAATTGAGTAAACAAGGTATTAAATATGCCATAAGATGCATGTTTTTACAACGGTTTTGGCATGATTAAATTGCTTGTAAACTTTAAATTGCCGAGAACATTCTCTATACAAGTTTCGCAATTTATAAAACTTCTCCTCGGCACATTGCTACTTGCAACTCATGGTCCGGCTACGGCTACAGATGTCATAAGAAACGTACACTGTAAATGGCCCTCACTGAAGCTCACATAGGCGCCCCTCGCCGGAACTTTATAAAAACGTTATCATCTTTTATTTCTCACACAATTTGCATGTTCCCGAGATGATGTACTCTGGAATTATGCCGCTTATTTATGAACCATAAGCTAATTAGGTTCATTAATATTTTATGGTTCCAGCTCCTTCGCATGAGGGACTCTGAGTTCGTTAAGAGAAGTTACAATTTTATAAGCTTTTGTTTTTGTAATCTACTCTATTATTTTAATGACTATATATTCGCATTGTTCAGTAGAGCACTATAGAGTTGAGATTGAGATTGTTAAGTGAATATCATTTATGGTAGATGGTAGTGTTTGAGTGTACAATTAGTAGAGTCGGCAAATCGGTCAAGTCACTATACCAATATATTAAAAAAGTGTGTAGAATTATATGCTTTATTTAATTAATACAAGCGTTTGACACCTAATCTAAAAAACAAACATTTTTCTTTGAAATTAATTAAGTAAGTTTGATATTTTATATTATTATCTGTCACGGCGATCAGAATTTCAGTTATGAATCAAACTTAGAAAATAACTAAACTTAACTTAGAAAACAATGTGAACTAACTATAAATTAAAAATCTTAAAAGCAACCTATAAAAGTATACAACCTACACGCCCACCTCCAAACTTTCCCCCGGTGGCAAGGTGCCCATGACACAGGCAGCATTCCCGCGCTGTATCGCAATTGCAAGCCTCTGCGCGAGAAAACTGCCTGCTCGCGGGTCCTCCGTTGCCTCTCTTAGGCGTTTCCCAACCTCTTTAAGGAGCCTGCGAGCACCGTGCACCTGCGAGAAGCTTCAGTTATAATATAATGTCTTTCCCTTAATGTCAAACATCCTAAAAGCAGCACCAGCAGCACCAGGGTGCCTAGACAAGTTGCCAATCGCTAGCGCTTCATTGTCAATCGTAAGCGAAAGGCAGCTAACAGTCTTTGTCGCACTAATATGAAAGAGTGACAGAGAGGGAAAACTACGATACGCTACTAAGCGCTAGCGATTGGCAACTTGGCTAAGCATCCAGCTCAGAAAGAGGGTAGATTGCTAGGGTCTGTACTCTGTGGGTAGACCACAACTTAAACTCGTAGCTAGTCTTTACCCCGTAAAAATAGCATTTTCATCAGTGTCGATCAGGGACCGGAACCGTTATTTTCTCCATGCAAGAATAACAGTTCTTTTTCGTTCTTCGGTATATAAATTGTAAGTTAATGGAGTAATTTAAAAATATGATATTGTAAATTACATAAAACATTGAGCAAGTACATAATCAGTATAAAACATTTTAAAATTTTGGGCTATTTCGAGGTTTTTGTAAAATACCGGTTCCGGTCCCTGGTGTCGATATCTGAAACTCAGTTGCCGCTCCGCTGCGTGAGCGCGTGCACGCAGCACGCAACCGGTTTTGTCTCGACGGAGCTGCGTTACGTGACGTGCACGTGCACGTGCACGCCACGCAAGCGGTGTGCCATCTAATATGACATTTACATAAGCTACAACGCGCACGCCACGCAACGCGCACGTGCACGTGCACGTACACGCATCTGGTGTGACCCAGCCTTAAATCATACTTATAAAGGTGCGTTTAAACCAAAAGAACATTCGCTGTTCTAGCGCCCGTTCTACGAAATCAACCAATCACGTTTTGTGTACCGATCGAATTTCGTAGAGTGGGAGGTTAGAACAGTGAATGCTCTTTTAGTTTAACCGCACCTTCATGTGAATGCCCACGTTAGCTTAAACTCTCACCTCTCATACATATCAGGTCAACCAAATTCAAAGTGCCTTAAATGTCTCTAAAATGCTAAGCTGCTATCTTTGTGTAATTGCTTATTGTACCATTTGTCACGAAATTAAAATATAGAATTACACGCAGGGACAAACATCGCACCCAAACTTGGCGATTCATTTAATATTGTAGATACGTCACCCCATTTTTTGAGTGGTCGCAGTCTAGGGCCAATAGTAGGGTGGCCCATTATTATTGTCCCCTTACTCTAACATTGCCGGAAGCAGGACAGGAAGATAGAAACATAATTAATTATAATTAGGTACGTAGTACATACTTATAGTCAAAGCCGCGCTTTTAACCTAGTTTTCTAGATTATAAATATTAGATGTCCCATAACAAAGAAAGAAAGAAGAAAAAATTGGGATCATTTTTGCAATAAATGCATTAAAGGTATTGAAAAAATACAATAAAAATTCTTGTATACTGTATGTTCATTATGTAGAAACAGTAAATTAACGTACAATACCTAACTTAATATCCAAGTATTTTCAGTTCAGAGAAAGTCCGCTCAAAAAAATACTTCGGGTCCATGTTTGCCGCATGTCATTAACATGTGCTGTAGCTGTACCCTGAGTTGGAAAGTAAAGGATACCTACATTAGGTTCTGCCCGATACGCAATTCATTCCATAGCGCTCGCACTAACATAATATATCAGAGCCAACGCGATGGCCTGCTTTACGTATCGAGTTAAATAACGTTACCGATACTTGCAAAGTCATGGTACGGCTACTGGCCGCGTGAGGAAACGAAAGTTACTTTTTTTTCTGTTTATCTCGTTCGTATCGGTGCGTGATGGTAAAGAACAACGTGAATCTATGGGTACTGCAAATTATGTGACCGTATCATTTTTCGTTCCGCATCTACCATTGTTTCCATCTAAGTTAAGGTCGGGACTATAAATCTGAGAACGTAATTTTAAATTTATTCGTAAGTAAAATGTTCTGTTTGTTTTTTAGTGAATCACCGGTGGCCTATTTCGGTGATTACTTTCGTGACAGTAATGATTAACTGTTACTTTGGTAGTGATTAATGATATTACGATTAGGTCAGGTCAAACATGAATATTGTCAAATATTAGATACCTACCGACCTTAGTTATTTGTTTTTGAGAGGTAACATTTATTTTGTTAATGATTAATGATTTTACGATTAAGTATGTTAGATTAAAAACGTAAGTATCCTGATTCAGAGACACATAGTATTCACAAAATAATCTATTGGTACCCTTATCAAATTAATTGTCAAATCAATTTTATCGGCCTTTCTTCGTTCTGTGAAGTAGGTATATATTTATTGGTACTACCAAATAAAAACTATGTTCCTACTCTTAAATAGATACCTACTCATTTTACTAGAAAGTGCATTTGAATGTAGATACAAATTACGCCTGTGAAATTTATGGCCTATGGGCTCAGATTTTTACTCATCTCAGTCCAGTGCTGGAGGAAGGCCTCCCTAACGTAGGGACGAATTAGGAGGCTCATAATCGCCAGTCGCCACCCTGGGACAAGCGGATTGGCAATCACAGTAGTTGGCTCACTATGATGACGTTGACGATGATGATGTTGTCTTATATTAACAAATAGTCAGTGATACTTACAACAGAGACTCTTACAACAGCCACGGAAAGAATTAGGGTAGGTACTGCCGTCACCACGTGGCAAAGGGTATTACTATCTGCATTATAAATAGACTCAATGTCTCGAACTATAGCCATAGATCAATGAAATAAAATAATCGCTAAAACTTGATATTCAAATTCAGCTCATCAATATACAGAACGCAACATATTCGAAAATTCTCCGCGACATGTGCCATTAAGAAAACTGGCTGTAAAGCGCATACGAATGAACAAACAAACAAACACCGCGTCCCAAATTCTTTATTTATTACCTCTCGACATAACCTCACTATTCACCTTGAGCAGTATTTCAATTGTTCAAATAGCAAGTCGTAACATAACTATATAAACACCGGCATGTTACAAGCAGAACATTTTTAATATTAAAAAGAATGCCGAAGACTTGTACCGATTCATTTATTTGCTCCATAGGTATCTATATAAGGTCCTAATTTATTAGTTGCAGATATTTTAACACATGATACTTTACATTAAAATCATGAACTTTAAATATAAATTAAGAAATCTTTTCATGTAATTTTTTTGATTTAATTTTCCTAACAAAAAAAAAATATAATTTTGTCAAAAAAAATCATCATGTGCATTATCACATGTCACAATAACACTGTCTGTCATGTCATCACATGACAGACAGTGTTATTGTGACATGTGATAATGCACGTGAACGACACAATCCAAGGGAAAATAACATGACATTGACAATTAAGTATTTAATTTATCGACGAGAAGTGGCCAGTTCCGTGTGGTACGTAAAAGAGGTACTAGAATCTGTTCAATGAGTTTTCATGTAATAATCACATAAACAGGGTGTTTTTACGTAGCAAATTAATTTTGCCGTTTTCTCCAAAAAAACATCATAAAAGCTATAATGTTTCACTGTTTAATATACTCCAGAGACCGAGTACTATCAGCTGTAAAAATATCTGCATCTAATAAATTAGGACCTTATATAATTAATCCGAAAGGTACGGTAGCTACTAACAATTGTCTCACATGCTTAGTAATATTTAATTATTTTCCATCGTTTATTAATTTATGTCACAGATGACTTTGTCCATATTTTAATCCTGAGTTAAAAGTATCCGTTAGTTAAAATTCTCATTCTTATCTTAAGTCATGAAAAAAACAGGACTGTCATTGATTCGACAGATAAACACTGTTTCAGTCAAAATTTCAAAAGTCGATAAAGTTATAAATACAAATAAGAGGAGAAATTGACTCTCCTCACAACCTGTCGACACATTCTACTGTCTAACCTATATGTCAAAATCCGAATGTCTTTTGTTGTATTGTTCATTATTACCTAGCTATTTCATGACAAAACTAACTGGTATAATTTCGCGATTCAGGACTAGCTTAATGCGCCCCTGCTTTTTAGTGTACACATATAAATGCACTGCATACATGCATACACTGATACGCACAATAAAACAAGAAAATGTGAACACCTAACATTGAATATTCTTTGTGCAATAAAGACATTTTTCATGTTACCTTATCTTATCTTTATTTAATTCTACTTTCACGTGAGTAAATGTCACCAGTTACCGAAAAACATTCGAATACGATCCCTTGTCGACAAAAGTCACGTAACATCAAACATTCTATTTTTATCGACTTCAAAAGCGGAACCTTCAAAACTCACTTAAGATTACAAACCAGCTGTAAGTAACCAGGACAAATTATCTCCCACAATTTAATCTGAGTCGGTTTAGCTGCCGTACTGCACCATAAATTATTATGTGCGAAGAATCTTAATAAAGCGGCGCACTGGCTATTTATAATAAATGACGAAACAGAAATAAGTGTGGAATACTTAATGCGCTTAAAGAGGTTGCGTTTGCTTGGGCTTGCACGGGAACAGAGTGCTTAGCCAAGTTGCCAATCGCTAGCGCTTAAACGTCAATCGTCAGCGAAAGGCAGCTAACTGTCTTTGTCGCACTAATATGCAAGACTGACAGAGAGGGAAAACTACGATACGCTACCAAGCGCTAGCGATTGGCAACTTGGCTAAGCATCCAGGGGGGTTACCATGACGTAACTAATGTCATTCAGTTTAGGTTCAGGGAAAGGGACAGAAATATACGGCTCGAACAGCATTGTTACTTTCTCTTGACCTAAACTGAATCGCAATAGGTGGTACCTAAGTAAGCCATGAGTTGGAAAATAAAGGATACTTACGTTAAGTTTTACTTGATACGTAAAGCATTCTATCGCGCTCACAGTAGCATATTATATTATTGGAGCGAGCGCGATGGCCTATGGCGAGCTCGATGGCATGGAAACGTCAGGATAATATGGTATGTAATGGTAGTCATTCAGGTTAGTGAGCAGATGCTAGGTTAGGTGCACAGCCGATACCTAACCCAAAAGTCAACAAAAATTCGAACCATCGTGTAAAATCAGTTTTTTTGGTAAGGTAGGCGGTTTTACCACAATTCCCAAATTTAACATTAGGCCGTTAATAGATGTCGATTGTGCGTACACCGTTAATCGGTGCCTTTACCTTAGGTTTAATTCTTAGTTTATTGATTAATGAGAGCAAGCCCTAGTTACGCAAGGAGGATGAGGTATTTGATATGCTACGAATATTCAAGTAGTTTTGAAGAACATTCGCTGTCCGAGAAGTTTGATACTCCTTGTATCTGCGGACTAAATATTATCTTATTAAATGCAGTATTAACAAATTGATAGCTTAAATGACGGAATAAGATTTTCATCCTTTTATGTATACTATGTGCTTGTTAGGATGCTCAAAGTTAATAGACCGCAGTGCTGGCGGACAGTTAACTGTTGCCTTTACGACACTTTAATTGCTTTGTATGTTTAGCTAAGCGACGGCTGGTCACTGCGGCTGCCTTAAGCTCACTCTGTTCTGGGTTCTGAGAAGTTTCTGGAAGAAAACAAAGTATGCATTGAAAGATGTACATGTACCTTTAGCTTGGTTACTTACCTACTGTTTAGCCATTATAATATGGACTTAAAACATTGTTTTTTAGTACAGATGGTGCCCTTTTTAGGCTCTAGTGCGAGAAGTGTGTCATTTTACGTCAGGTCCGAAACTTCGGGCCATCTGCGCTAAAAAACGTCGTGCAAAATTTTAAGTGCGTGTTTCTCATTGGATATAAGATACTTCTGAGATACACAGGGATTTATCAACTTAAATACTAGGTAAGTACAACTACACATGCGCTGAAATAATACGGTTCAAGAAATACTGATTCCAATGAGCAAGTATTTATTTAAATATTTATCACACGGGTTACTCACGTAATTTAAGTCGATAATTGCTCGATCAAGTATTTACAGCAAAGGTGAAATTCATATAACATTGTATTGAAATCTCCCAGATCGTTTCATCCAATCCAAAAGAAAAAGAGTAGAGACACAATTTTATGTATAATAACGCTTGAAGGACTAATTTTAAAGAGCTTTTTGTTACACCTTGCAATTTTTATACTACGAAGTTAACTGTCGATATTTTTTTTTTGGATTCGATGACAAATTAAAGGAAATTCCATTTCCTTGACATTTTATTCTCTAGGTATCACTAAACATTTTAAACGTCTCTAAGAATAATTTATTTTTTACAGTATTCTCTATGAAATAATCCAAACCTGAACCATACTATCTGATGAGTGTAGTTAGGGGTTAATTTACAGTCAAATATAGTCCAAGTGAATACACTGGTCAGGGAACGTATTAAACATCTCGCATTCGTTCTAGAATTCTGTAAATAAGTAGGTACCTACATGAAAGCCGGCAAAATAAATCTACCGTCCACCGATGTAAACATGTTTACCGTACTACTATTAAAACTGACTCGTACACCACTATCTATTGCAGTCAGGTAGCCTTTCTAAAGTGACCGAAAAGAAAAGTGCTTCTGACTTGAAAGCTGAGAGAAGTAGATTTATCCTTACTTTTCTTGAGTTTTCTGTGACTCAAAATAAATAACTAAGATTACCACAACCTTTTATGAAAATTAAAGTTATGTTTATAAAACTGTAAACAGAGATGATTACTTTTTAAAATTGAAAAACCTTTTTCGCTCGTTCCATTAATCGGGTAATACATCACGACCTTTTTTATTTTTCTAATCGCTCCCGAAGTCATTTTAGGTGTGTACACAAATTTTGAAGAAATATTAGTATTACATTTAGGGCTGGTTTCACAATGTCCGAATAAAGTTCTCAATAAGCTACCTAGCTTAGCTAGCAAGTACCTACTTGCCATCTAAAACACGAATTCGACATAACAACACAAATACCTATGAGATGCACCAAAGTCGACCAAGCAGTTTTTTTTTACATTTGAATTACGTTTCATTCCACGTAAGAACTACTGATTACAGAATAAAAAAAAAACATCCCCACTTCACCAGTTGGGGAGGTACCTACCCGAAAAAAGAAATATTTTCTAGTTTTTATTGTACCACTTTTTTGGCATGATTAATATGTATATCTGTACCAAATTCCAGATGTCTAGTATTAACGGCCACTGAGCTATGAGCTATGCAGACGGACGGACAGACGGACATGGCGAAACTATAAGGGTTCCATTTTTGCCATTTTGGCTACGGAACCCTAAAAAAGATTGTTATTATACTCTGTCCAACGAGCTAGTTAGTAGCTTGACTTAATCGCTTAAACTTACGTTTAATAATTATTATCCTGACCGACGTTTCGGGCATGACGTTACACCCGTGGTCGCAGGTAGACCCATCAGAGATCTGTAGCCGTACCATGAGCTGCCCCGGCGTTATTAACTGGATGTGACGTCATGCCCGAAACGTCAGGATAATAATATATGAAACGTAAGTTTATGCGATTAAATCCCGTTAATATTTTCTATGAAATTATTAACATAAACGTCTGTGGAAATGTAATATTTATTCGTTTCTGGATCTGGACACATTTTTGAAAGTTATATGTCTTTTGCATTGTTAAGGTGTATTCACTGGATAACTAGAGCGATAAAAATGACAGTAGCGGTAGTTAAACCGACAAATGGCACTTTGCCGTTGACAGGGTTAAACTAAACAGTTGGCATGCAGATCCTACAGTATGTACTAGACAGACGAATCGATTATATTTATATTAGGATATTTTTCTTGGCTTATTTAGGAGGCAACTACTTCTAAACGCGTTGCAGTTCTTAGAGAAGACAAATAGGCTCCAAAAAGTTAATTAAGACCTACCTAACCGCTTTTTACGGTTTTTTTATTTTATTAGATAAAATTAAGATTTCATACAGGTTTAACTCAAGTATGGATTGCTTTCGGAGTATCTAAGTAAGCCATTAAACAAAAGCAATCTAACTCGGTTGGAAAAAATATAAATTTTATTGAATATTGTTTGTTTTGTCCTGTCATGCTTGTTATATTTGCCACGAATACATTATTTGTATTTGTATTTATTTTTAATAATATGTTGAGAGTTTCGTAAGACTTATTAAAACTACACCTTGAATCAAGAGCGACAATAAAATTGTTTTACTCATACATAACGACAAGTTTCATTAAGGATTTAGATTTGCTAGAAGAAAAGAAACGAGAAAAACAAACATTAATAACAAATAAATACAATTTTATGTGACCTGCTGTAAGCTATTAATCAAAGCCATGGCTCGAATCTAATACGCGTCCCCTAAATACAATATTTATGTATTTTCAGACAGTTTCATACTTTGCTCACGATGTCCGTTCTGAATTCCACTATCCGACCACTTCAACTAGATCCCGGTTGAAACTTCGTTCCAACCCGTCCTTATCCCTCGCTTAAGGCTTAAAGGGAGGGCTGATAGTTCAATTTAAGTTGGCTATGTGATACGTCGAGTGGCGAGTATGAATAATGCATTATTGTTTTGGATTTTTATGAGCAAAGTTATGATTATTTTCAGTTCGGTACGGAATAGGTAGGGATATATCACAGGGGAGCGCGAGACTCTTCGATACCGGCGAATAATTGCCAGAATTCTGCGTAGAAAAGGTATGGATGCTACGTAATTTTCCGAGGAGAAAGTAATTTGTGCTTGATATATTGATGTAAGTTTCTAATTAGGTAAATTATGGTTTCTTTGGGTTGGAATAATTTACCTATATTGCCATAAATTCATTTGGGCCGTGGAAAACGTAGCAGTGAAGCGTAGAGTTGAAGTTCGCTGGCTTGGTGAACGTTTTGTTATTTATGTGGTTTATTTACACACTGACTTTAATAACCATTATGACGAAGACGTAATGTGAACATCATTATTAGCTTATGTTAGTCCACTGCTGGATGTAGGCCTCTCCTATTAACTAATATGCGTATAGACGCATTAGGGAGTAGATACCCATAATCGCCACGCTGGGCCAGCGGATTGTCGATCGCACCACAGTCCACTATGATGACGCTGCTGCCCATCATCAATCTTTTATCAAATAATGGTCAGTGACACTTCAATCTTTTAGTCGACTCTTACGGCACTCGTAGGAGGAGATGGGGTGGTGACAAATGTATTTTTACTGCCTGAGGTTCCCAAATTCAAGAGTATCTGGTTTCATGTAATTAAATAGTGGAGTTAAAAAATGTAAAACTGATCATGTCACCCTGTATATATAGCTAGTTTACAGTAGCAGTGTAGGCTGTATAGTGGTACCGGTCCTGTGACAAGTTCTCAGAATACTCTTAAAATCAACAAGACATGTATTGTGCAGCTTTTTGAAGAAAATTGGACGGTTATCGTAAATTCATATTGCGGAGGATAATGATGATTAAATTTCATTAAGATTTTATTATAGAGGCAAAAGACCTTGCCGTATTTCAACTTTGCGTACAGTTGATCGCAAAAATACCATGCGACCTGCATCCTGCATCTAACAGCTATCGACTTGAAAGAAGGCTTTTTGTATTGTTTGCAATGAGAATTTTACATAAATTACATACTAATAAAATAAAAAAAAACATGACTAATACTTAACAATCAAAAAGATCGGTAATCAATTCTTGTGGATAATTTTAGTTATTAAATTAGAGCCGACAGTAGAGTCCTTTGCATACCTACCCGTGCAAGTTATTTGTTTTTCCACGTAAATACGTATTGGTTTAAGAAGTCGATGTTGTATTTCTTTTGCTAAGAAACTGTTCCACTGTCTGAGGTCGATGTAATGGTTTCAAGTTTAGTTAGTACGAACTATATCTGTTGCTTAGAAATTACGCCTAACTGACAAGTAACGTATAAAGTTGAAAAGTAAAGGTAAAGGATAACGTTAGACTTTGCTCGATATCTAAACTCTGTTCACACTGACATATTGCTTTACGTATCGAGTAAAATCTAACTACGCTATGGCTACGGGATGGATTGAAAGTAAACGCGCGTTCTTCTTCTTCTACCTAGCGTTATCCCGGCCTTTGCCAGGGTCCGCTTTCCTGCTACATTTCCTCCACTTTACGCGATCCTGGGCATCTTCTACTGTAAGCCCACTCATACTCATGTCAGCCTTCACGACATCTAGCCATCGCTTCTTTGGTCTGCCGCGGGATCGGGGGCCGTCAAGGGCTAGGTTAAGGCATATGTTTCCTACGTAATCAGGTGACCTACGACAAACGTGACCAAACGACCGAAGACGGCATTCTTGAAGCTTCTCCGCTACGTCACGGATAAAATTAAAAATCATGGCAGGGCTACTACTCTAGACTTAGGTACCCCCAGATCGATTTACACAAGAACAAGAGCCCGTCAAGCCCACGTCTGCGCCCACGCACGCTAAACTTCGCGTTCTCGTTCCGGGATTCGTCTGTTTGTCTGTTTATTTGCTCGGTAGTCGTGTTAAATGTTCGTACAAATCTGATAAACATTTGCGCTCACTCACGCGATCAGTTCGATGGGAACTGGCTAGGTTTCCGAGGGATAATTAAGAAAGTTAATTCCTGTTTCTAATCTGATTTGTACATCTGTATTCGGGCTGATCACGTTTTTTTTTGTTGTTATTCTGTCACATCATCCAGAGGTAGCAATATACAAGTTGCAGAACCTTCTTTAAATTGCAAGAATATTCGAAAGTTTCAGAGAAATTACATGGGAATTTAACAGTAAGTTCCCATTGAGAATGTTTCCATGAGAACTTATAAAAATGTGTTATAAATAATTGCTTTATATCACAAACTAGCGACCCGCCCCGGTTCGCACGGGTACTATACCTACATAAAAACCTTCCTCTTGAATTACTATATATATTTAAAAAAATCTCATCAAAATACGTTGCGTAGTTTTATGGACTTAAGCGTACAAAGGGACATAGGGACAGAAAAAATGACTTTATTTTATACTATGTAGTCATAAGTAGTTAGATTTAATCTATGTACATAAATTGTAGTTTTGAAAATAAATATATTTAAAAAACTTATAAGAAAAAGTAAACAAGGTAGTAAATATAACACATAAGACATGTATCTAGTACGGTTTAAAATTAGATTCCCGAGATTCATTCTCTATGAAAGTTTCGTAACTTATGAAACTCCTCGGTACATACAATGCTCCAGAGGACAAAGTGACATAGTTTAATAGCAGTGTGCTGCGAGCTGTACTCATGATTAGTGGGTGACCCACCAAGGGAAGGACATGTAACTGTCAAAAAAATCAGTTTTGTAGAATGTAATGCTACTAAATTGTGTTTTTAGGGGTGGCCCAGGTGAACGTAACCGTGGCAATGAGTGACATAAAAAACATTATTGACCCGTTTAACTTATTTCTGCATGTGTTAGTTTTTAGTAAAACGTCCCACTTTGTCGCTTACCATAAAGACGAGATTTCCTTCTATCTTCATATGAATAAACTGACAATTCGGCTTTATGGCAAACGACAAAGTGGGACATTTTACTAAACTCACTCACATATTGTAAATATTTTTTTATTTAAATATGAACTTCAAAGTCTTTCAGACTTTGACCACATTTTTTTAAATATTTATAATATGCAGTTAAATCGAGTTTTTTTTACTAAACTGCCAAAAAATCGCTTCATAAGCACTAAAACTATTATCATCTATATTATATTGAAATTGAGGTATCATTGTTCTAAAAGATATATTTTTAAAGCAATTATCAATAAATGAATGCATTTTGTTAATAGTATTTACGGAATTAAATTCAATCCAATTGATTCCTATATTTTTGGTATCATAAATTGGCTTTAATTTTTCTTAACAAAGTGTTTGGTTTTGGTAAAACTTGAAGGAAGGTCACAAAATATGCGAATAGATTCTGACAACACATTCATACCACAGGTCCTTTAATATTAAAACTACCGTCCAGCAACATCCACCCACTTTAATTCACAAAGATTGAACGATTAAACAAGTAATTAAGTATCGCCGCTCATTCTGTAGGCTCTCAAATTTGCATGTTAAACGAAGTTCGCTTTTGGTTTGTTTTTGACCCCTTATTGAGACGCGCTCGCGTGCGTAGCCCGGGGACACTTGAAACCAATTCCGCAACTTTATTCGTAGCATCCAAAAACCCTTAAGATCATTGCGATAAAGCTCTAAATTAGATATTTTGCTAGCAATTGGTAGATTGCAAATTGACAGTTGAAACCAAAGCAACCACCTTATTAGGACATCAAAACCTAAGTTAAGACAAAGGGATAAAGCTCAGAATTGAAATTAGCACACGTTGGTGGGAATTGGCAAAGTAATCGACTTTTTAATTGTGTTGTTAATGTCAGTGTTAAGGCGTAGAGATCGCTTGCTCCGATTGGAGGCGTGTCGATTATTTGAATTTGATAGCTGTTGTGTGAAGACTAGTTTTTAACTCAATGCCTACTAATTGTCTAATGTTTCCATTTTATGATTAGTTCCTCATGCAAAAACGTATATTTTTGACTTGGTTGTTAGTTGAAATAATTAATTTAAGGTAAGGTGGGGTGAAGAAAGAAAGTGGCGGGAAGTGGTTGGATGCGGAGAGCTGAGGACCGAGTATGGTGGCGCGAATTGGGGAAGGCCTATGTCCAGCAGTAGACGACTATGGGCTGATGATGATGATGATGATGAAGGTAGGGTAGGATGAAACGGTTTTTTAGTGGGGTAAGACAAAACGCTACCAGTAAACGCTATGCTCGGACTACTAGAAAGTAGCCTTTTGTCTTACCCACAGAATTAGATTGGGATAGAAGAAACAAGTTCATTCATTTGTATGACGGCCGAGCGTGTCAGATTTTGTAGGTACTGAAGTTGTTACTTGCCTATGATTTTAAATATGTCTCAGGCCCTATTGAGTATTCATATTTTTTTGTGTTGTTGCAATTCATATTAGTTAAAGAGGCATTATTAATGTTTTTGTTCAATTCAACTTACAAAATTTGACACCCGAAAGCTGCAAGCTGCGATTAAAGACGAAAAACTCAGTAGATTTCACTGAGTTGATTTGACACGCTAAGAAGACACGTTTCTTTAAGTCTATACAATAAGTTAAAACAACGAGCAGCAGGAACTCTATAATTTGATTACAATAGAACTACATGTACTACATAAAAACAGTGTCACACTTTATAAGCATGCCGAAATACGAACCTATCAAAACCAGAAGGAGGCCTCATACAAAAGAATCCCGGAAAAATATCCAAAGCACGTATTAGAAACATTTCAGCGGCGGCTTGATTTTCACTAGCCTGCCCCACTTAACACAGTTTCAGCCAAGAAACCATGTACCTCACCCATAACTCTCAAGCGAAGGGAAATAAATTACCTACTTACGTCGGTAAGCCATATTAAGCGACCCCAATTAGACTCCAGATATACGTAGTTATAAAATATACGCAATGTTTGGGCCCTACGGTCAAGCATTAAAATATTAAGGGCCCTCTAATCTACCGTGATTGAATTTGCGTTTCCTGCCCCCATGTGCTTAAATAACCCTATGAGTTATGTTTTTTCGGGCGGTACCATGATTTTTCGAATATAACCTATAACGAAAATATTTGGGCATTTCTCCGAGCGTTTCAATCGCTGTGACTTCGGTGGCAGTCTTATCATACGAATCTCTTGAGAGATGTATGATTTTTTGGATATCTTGGTAGTCGTAGTTTACAACTACCATGAGATATCCACGGGAATCGCGAAACCGAAGTCATGACGGTTGAAACACTCAAAGAAATGCCCATTTTTGAATCGTTCAATTGGATCTTTCCATTTTCATTTTGAATGATCAAAGCATATTGTCTGAACTTTTGATAGTTCTCAATTTCATTTGAGTCATTTATCTATCAAGCACTTTGAAAAAGAAAAAAATGCACCAAACGCAATGTGCCAAAAAACTAATAATCTTAACCTCGGTTTTGGTAGCTACCTGAAATAAAATTTAGAAGTTTAGGAAATAAGGAGTAGGTATATTCCGCACTACTGGCATTTGAATTGAACACTGTCTCCCAGACTCAATTGCTTAGCCACTCTCTTCTCAGTCGCTCCCTCATGGCTGAGGATCGTGACATTCGTGACCAACAGTGAAATTCTTCCACTTGACGCGGTCTAGGGCCATATGGACTGCCATCTGCATGGAACCACAAGCTTTCTTCATGGTGTCAGTCCACCTTATCGGTATTCCACTTATACTCTACTGCTTAAGCAATAAGGGTCACGTGACAGCTGAGTATGTGTATAGTTATTCACCAGGCTTACGTCCGAGTTAGGAACGAGTACCCAGGGTAAATCGCCGGCATACGGTATAAATCTACAGGCTGTACACAAAGCGTGTGGCGCCCCGATAGCGGTATCTAAAGCCGAGGAGAGTACGAAAATTTGCATTTTAATAAATACACACCCTTTGAAACGCGCCCCACATAAATCCAACGGGATCTTTATAATCAAATTCAAACACATAACTTTTATTCTGAATGCCTACATAAGTGGGTTAGGTTTTCTGAAACGTATTTACGATTTTAGAAATGTACTCGTGGGTGGGATTAAAAGGAACCTTTTTAAGTAATTTACTTATTCTGTTAAAGAGTTTAGATTGTCAAAAGTAAATATGTATTAGGTTGTAAATAAGGTTGCCATTATTGTCAGCCGCACGATACTAAGTATATAGTATTGTACTATATTTCGACTCTCTGTACGATATACTGAAGAAAAAGATAGTACGCAAAAATACTATATTTTGGGGCTCCTGTACAAAATATACAAAAAAATATTTTTATGAAACAGTAAGATTTCCGATCCTCAAATTTCATCCATTATGAATATTTGTCAGCTTGTCTAAAAGTAGGTACTATATTTTTTAACGTGTACTATATTTCCAAACGTGTTTTTTGGAAAAAACTAAACTATTTTTAAAAAATGGGTTAACAACTAGTTGTAGGTATCTAACTATGATAGTGGTGATCTGTATAATTCAGTATCGAATTCTAGGAAAAAAAACATTATCATAGGATGCTTAGAATTGTAAAAGTAATTCGTCATTAAATTATGAAGTACTTACTAGCGACCCGCTCCGGCTTCGCACGGGTACTATACCTACATAAAAACCATTCTCTTGAATTACTCTACCTATTAAAAAAAATCTCATCAAAATCCGTTGCGTAGTTTTAAAGATTTAAGCGTACAAAGGGACATAGGGACAGAAAAAGTGACTTTATTTTATACTATGTAGTGATAGTACAAGTCTTAATATTTCCCAATAAAAATTAAGTACTCGTACCTATGTCATTCGGTATTACTTACGATAGTAGATAATAATCCAGATATATATGTATGTATCTATAATTATAGTATGTAGGTACATATACATGACGCTAAACCAAAATAGCTTAGAGCTAACTATTAAACTAAGCGAGTGGATCGCGGTCATCGTAATCTTGGATAAGGGCGGGTCCATAAATCAGGACGGGTGACGTCGCCCCGCGGCCTTTATCTACTGGGTGACGCAGATGGACCTAAAGGTGACACAAGAAGAGACTATTTAGTCTTAAATTATCTAGTCGCTACAGCTAAGCTAGACGGAATGTATCTACGCATTATAATTTTAGAAAGCCTTGATTTTTTCAGAAAATAGACATAAGTGAGGCTTATGACCAGAAAAAAAATATTAGATGACTAGATAATTTTAGGAACAGTACATTATGATACATGTGAGTGAATCAACTTTTTTCTGTCTGTAATTGCCATGTTATGGTCGCCTGAGTCACGCTGGTTTTATGAAAATTTATGTGTCCTTAAAAACGTCGTAGGAGAAAGAATAAACGTTTGTCACATTCGATTATCTAATAAAATAAGGCCAAAACACGGGACCTAAGTAAGGGATACGAGTATGAAGGGGGTAAGTTCCAAATTGTCAAAAAATGCATGCGTATTTACTAGGTGATATGTTATAGGTAGGATCAAAATATATTGGAATGCATTATTGCATTGGTTAAGTTTTGTAGTTGGTTATAATTAGGTACGAAAATCCCAGGTAATTAACGGGGTGCATATCTGCGCGTTTCACCGCCTAAGGTGAACATCTGAGCGTTTCATCGCCTAATTTTGGTAGCATCATTTTTGCCGAAGTTTCTATTCGTTACAATGTGCTACTTTGTCATTTGAAGGAGGCACGGTACCTTACACGAATTACGAAGTAGGTATACGTAATTCGTGTAAGGTGTAGCGTTTAGAAACTTCGGCAAAAATGACACCAAAATTAGGCGGTTGAAACGCTCAGATATTCATCCTGACACGAGTGTTCACTGGGGTATCTAGAGGACTTTCACTGAAATTTCAGACTACCCATAATTATGTATACCTCCCTAAGTTATAGTGAGCAACTTTTACTATGGTCTAATCCCGAAAAATATTTCGTAAGTATTTTTACCAGTAGGTAGTGATGACTTTGTCATTGTAATTTTTCCGCATTTTCAGGTTTTGGCTCGTAGCAAAAATTTTCCGGTACAATTAAAAGCTATGAGCCGTCTGAGGCTTTCAGTGTTATCAATTATCATCACTTACTTTTTAGAATGTAGATAGTTAACAGCTGTCGTATACACAACTTTAAACTGAAAGCCCGACCACGATAGATCTTTAGATCAGTTTTCCAGCACTATATTTATACGAAGATTGGCGTCCTTTTGTAAGACCATTATTGGCACGTCCCGTGGTACATCCATTTGTCGTATGTCTGCGTTTGTAATTGCTGGCTCGCCCCCTTCTCTGAACACCTCTGACCCGTCCTGAAACTTACAGCCGATCGCGATTTAATGAACTTTCCTATTTATCTTAATATAATTTACGTATGTTCAATTTAATGGTTATTTATTGAATGTATTAATTAAATGCTAATAATGATAATTACTTAAGTATTGTATTTGATTCGTTATTTCTGAAAAAAGTTCCGAAGAGAGTTTTATACCACTACATATTGAATATACTCGTATTTCACATGAATCAACTGCAAAGTCACGTTCATATTATCATGAGATCGTATTAGCTTATTAGGATTTGAAATAATAAGTGTTCAAAATCATTATTTTTAATAATATCTCTACTTATCTATTTTGGGATTTCCATATACGATGGCATCACCAAATTTTGACCAGTATGTGAATTCATTGCTACCCCAAGCCGTTGGCAAGGGCCCAATGGTGAGGCGTGCCGGCGTATGAAAGTTAACGACGCTGGCCGATAGATGGCGGTGACGTATCGAGCGCACGGAGCTACGAACTTCAGCTTATATTCAGAATAATTATAATATTTTCGTCAATCAGCATGCTTAAATAACAAGAACGGGAAAATATTTAGTATTGACATATGAAATGAAAAGTACTTACAACACACCAGGTTTTTTAAAAGTAAATAATATCAAGCTAGCTTTTTTTATTCCGGGCCAAAGCATTTTACTGAAGTCTACAGAATATCTCTTAGTTTGGCGTGCCGATGCCGGTTGGCAAAGGCCTCCCTAAAGCATAGGATATAACAAAAGTTCTGTCGAATGATTTTTCTAATAGTGCATCAAAAACTTCCGCTGCCTATTAGCTATACTCGTAGATGTACTTATTTGTAGTGTTAAACAAATGACATAAGAGTGAACGGTAATGTTTATAATTTCCTATTTAAATTTTAATTAGTTTTCCAACAAAAACATAATAACACTTTCAATCGGATATTGTGGTCAAATAAATAAACAGAGTATTTTTTGTAAAAAATAACATATGTTATGATGCTTACTTATTAACGCCCATTAACCAACTTAAGGCCTGATGACTATCCACCGCACGTCCGCCGCAACTTTTTTCAAAAGGTCACTTCACTTTATGGGCTATCGCTAAATAATTCCTCGATTTATATGTCGTCTATCCTAGTGCGGACTAGCTAAAGGCTCAAAATTAAATATTATACCAATAAAAGGATAATAATGGCCGCCCCTGCATCCGGGCGCCGATAATTCCTCGCCTCGACGCTCAATAAATATACTTTCGACGTTTTCAAGTTAAACAGAGCTGGTATATATCATAATAACCTGAGGCGAGACAGGAACCAGGCGGCCGCGGCCGGCAATAAAGGGAATCCCTTCAGACGTGCTGGCCTTGTCCCTTCCACTTATAAATATCAATTTATCCGCGGTGTCAAATACGAGTAAAGCCTGGCCATTTTCACGTTACGTATCGCCCGCGATCCGTCTTCGCTGGCCATTTTATCTCAATTTTTTCTTAATTTTTATGTAAAACAGACCGCTCCGTTCATCTTAAGGAATGACGTTAATGAAAAATGGTTGGAGTGGCCGGACAATTTTTTGCTGAAATATTAAATTGCAACATCGTTGTGTTTTTCTTTCCTCTATATTGTATTTTTTTACCTAAAACGAAAGCAGATAGTAGAGTATAGTGGACTGAATAATGTATTGACCTTTCCAAAGCGCAAAGCCTTTCCCATGCTTACATTAGAGAACAAAACAAACGATAAAATTCCAAGCGACATTACACCAATTGCGAACCGCGAATGCAAGTTAACATTAACATTCATTAAATACCTCGTCCTCGCCTTAAATTTAGAGTCAACCAACAAAAATAGAGCGATATATTACGAGGATTTACGGTACAAATATATGTAAAGTTTGCCAGATATATTATTTGGGGTTGGTCCCGAGATGAGGGGCTATACGTGAAAACATTCAGCTACGTGCCCTCGCATAATGCCTTCCTTAGGGCGCTGAGGAGCTAAGCTTCCGTAATTCGTCTTGCAGGAATCCCTAATTTGAAATGTGGATGAGTTTCCAAATATGCCGGAAGTTAAATTGTATGAACCCCGTCGCGCCATCTTCTATATTTGGGTTAGTCAACCGGCACCCTTGGAGCCCAGGCCTGATTTTGAAATTCGAATTTAAAGTGTCACAGAGAATTTGTTGCTTGTCTTTGACCCTATTCGGTAATCTCTACTTTTATTTAACTTGCACATTTGTCCTTGCCTGATTTATTATGAAATAAAATAATCCAGTGAAAAATTCAGCAACTGAACCGCTGTGAAAGAAAAAATCTTGCATTCTATTTTTATGGCGATATGTCGATAACTTATATCGTTTTTTCTACTCATTAACAATAACTAATAACGTTTGCATGCAGCAACATATACATTCATTATGCGATGAATGCGACAGTATCGCCTTGACGAAATCGCAAGGGTGCAACAAAATTCACATTTATAGTTGCACAACGACTTACGAAACTTAACAAAATTAATGTAAAGTTCAAAAAACAAGTTTTTCTTCATTAGGTACAACTCTCGCGTCGGATTAAAAATTTTCGCTTGAATCTTGTTAGCAGATTAGCGACAAAGCAGCCCCGTATCTTTATGTACATCAGCTGTAAACAAATTCTCGCGCTCGCCTCACTTATTTATGAGTTTATTTATCATTACACGAATTATGAAAGCGTACGGGGAGTTTTTGTCGAGATTCCCTGGTACCGCTTTAGGTTCCGTTTTTTGATTGTTATCGGGCTTAATTGTTTGCAAGTAGTTAAGTTTCGGTACGTTTTTAATGACTTTTTCGGGTGTTTTTAATATCGCTTTGTTAACTGGTTTACCTTGTGAAAATTGCAACGCAAATTAGCGAGGATATGAGCAAGCGATTTTTTAATATAGGTATGTGATAAATGCTCTCAAATAATATTATAGTATTAACGATTTTTTCTAATAATTAAAAGAAATACATTTTTTATTTAATAGATAACATTGCGTCGGTAAATTTATGATCGCGGTATTTTTCATCAATATATTTCACTAATTTCATTTTAAATTCTTAGCCTAAAGATTTCTTCGTTATAGTCACGTGGCGTGAACGTACGCAGTGGGTAAGAAAGAGTACGACTAAAACATGTGATTGCGTACTCTTACCCCCCGCGTATGTTTATAAGCGTTTATAACAAGATAAATTAAATAGAGTAGGTATGGTAGGGTTTACGATTACTGAGCCCGCCCAAAGCTTTTTTCAAAACAACAGTTGAAACATTTTCCTCTTACGAACAGCCCTCTCTAGGGCAAATATCCGCGATACAAAGAAAGCCCGTTAAGGGCAACAATGCCCCATCTGCTCCTGAGATTCAATTAAATTTTTACTGGAGATTATCACGCGGACGTAAACTGCCTAAGGCGTTTATACGTGTTGGGAACGTGAAAAGTATTGCCGCTAGATGGCGTTGTCTTGATTATACTATAATAGGTACTTTACTTACCCTACCAGCACGCTTAGCACATGATTGGTGCGACGGTATGTCGCTGCGAGATAGATTTCCCGTCTTTTACTAACTATATTAATAAAAGAGGGACGGATAGTCTATCTCGCGGCGATGTAGGTATTTAACAACAATCATGTGCTAAGCCTACTGACCATTACCTACTGGTCATTGTAACCAAATATTTATTAGAAGAAAAAATGATTACTCTACGCCGGCACACGTTTTGCCTACCAACCTACCACGACAGTACCTACAGTTGGGAAAAAGTGCTGATTACTTCTGTGAATTACATAATATATAAGGACTTTGTAATTTAGATTACCAATTAGGCATATAAAAGTAATCGGATAACTACTTTTTGCCTAACTCTGCACCACTGCACAGCAACGCTATTGTGTTCTGACGGACGACAAAATGACATGATGGCAGAAAGCTAGCTCTATTATACCTAGATTATAATATACTACTGCCATCTGAATTAAGACCTACAACGAACTTTTAAAATCGTCAATTTCGAGCAACTGTCTCTGCCACTCCTGTTAGACCACGGTAGACCTTCTAACTCAAAGAATCTTGACTAGGAAAACTGAGTGTTGATTTATGGGTAGTGATGCAAATGTCGGAAAAAAACATTTTTTATCTCGGGAATTTATGAAACTTTTTTTTATTTCCGTTTTTTTTAGGTTTTGAAATATGTCATGTCAATTCAAACTCCTATTGTCACCTATTAGTAAGGGTCACGGTCCATACAAAGTTGAGAAAAATTGTGCGCTACGAGTTACAGTTTTGTAATTTTAACCAGAGCTAGAGGGTCTCAAAATAGTTGATTTTAGATGTGGAGGGAAAACCGATTCCCCTCCTGAGCGCGGGGGGAGGGGGGTGAATGTGCATGCGGAAGGGTTGCGTTCAATATTTTTTTACTAATTAATAAGGCCTACTATGCATTGTTTGGTATCATTTTCGTGTAAAACGGACCTGGAAAATCCATTTTTTATCATAAACATGAGCAATATCATATAAAAATGTAGATTTTTTGGAGTAAAAGTAAAAAAGTTACCGTTTTTATTTTAATTTAAGCGTCATATAAGTATTAAAAAACAAACTTATTCAATTTTAAAAAATAGTGTAAGATAGCATATTTATTGCAGTTTTTAAAAATATACACATTTTGTAGTCTTTCATACAAAAATTCACTAAAAAAAAAAATTACCTGACGCGTACCTCCAACAAAAACCTCCGCGTAACCTCAAAAAAGAGACTTTTGTGCCGGCAACTGCTCATAGATTATACATATTTTTGTACTTACATATTATTGTTCATATCACAATTGTAAATATTTATTGATATGAAAGTAAATTGAATATTTTTTGATCTTCTTTTTTTAAATAACCTAAGATTATTAAGAATTTTATTTGTTCAGATTCTATTCTTAGATTTTATCGATTATTGTATACATACTACGTGTATATTATATATCTGGTCTATCTGATCATATGAATCGGAATGGGTAATCATTTTTACAAGTGTCATTAGGTAATGATCTCATTACCAAAGACGATAAAGGTAATTTTCACTAACCGAGACTAAACAACTAAACTAACCCAGTTCACCCACGTTAAAAGTTTATATCATATGGAATTATTGTTAAACGTTTACTTCATAAATCATCATTATTACCATATCAGCCGAAAAACGTCTACTGCTGAACATAGGCCTCCCCCAAAGATTGCCACAATGACCGGTCCTGCGTCACTCGCATCCAGCGGACTCCTGAGACCTTCACTATCCACCTTGTGGGGGGCCTACTCACGCTGTGCCTTCCACGAGGCCGCCGCATTGGCCATCGGTTCTACGTGCAATGTGCCCCGCCCACTGCCACTTTAGTTTAGTGATTCGGAGAGCTATGGAGCTATGCTTTGGTTCTGCTGCGGATCGTCTCATTTCTAATACGATCTCGCAGAGAGACTCCCACCATAGCCCTCTCCATTGCCCTGTGGGTGACTTTAAGCTTTCTTATGAGGCACATTCTAAGCGACAACGTTTCAGTACCGTATGTCATCACTCTTTTAAATCTTTGATCAGTGTGTGTTGCCACACTGATCAAATACTTTTGTCTTCAAGAACTGCGGAATATTGGACGAAAAGATGTGTCGTAGCTTCTCAAACGCTGCCCAACCTAGTCGGACTCGATGATTGACCTCTTACTCAAAGTTGGACCTACCTAACTGGGTAGCTTGTCCTAGGTATATTATAGTCGTCTACACCTTCGAGTTTAGTCTCCGATTGTAACGGGAGTTTTCGTCTTATCCATGTTCATCCTAAGACGAACTCGCTCGAAGGCGCTACTGAGGTCAGCGAGCATCGTACTGAAATCTTCCAAGGTCTCAGCCAAGACCACCGTATCATCACCGAATCGAAGGTGAGTGAGGTACTCACTGTTTATGTTGATACTCACCTTTTCCACTCCAGTCTTAAAGAAATCTTCCAGTGCAGCGGTAAACAAATTAGGGGAGGTGACACCTCCTTGCTCGACTCCCCGCTGCAGTATAATATGCTTCAAGCTCTGGTCTTGGAGTCGGATTGACATAGTCGCGCTTTCGTACAAACACCTCAACATTTCGACATAGCGGTAGTCTACTTGGTACCGTTAAAGAGACTGTAGTACTGCCCAGAGTTTCGATCAAATCAAAGGCCTCAAGGCCTACCAGAATTACTATGACGTACTAATGCGATTCAGTATAGGTTCTGGGAAAGGGGCAGTGATACACGACTCGTATAGCCTTGTCCCTTTCTCTCGACCTAAATTAAACCACATTAGTACGTCATGGAAACCCCCCTTATCCACAAACGCTAAATGCTAAACAGAGGGGCAGGTTATACCTATTCCTCGGGCTTCTGTATAACATTTACGAAACGCCAATTCGGAAACCGGCTTGTTCGGGAGGCTGGAAGTCATCAAGCCTGCGTGCAAGACGATTCGTAATGACTCTTATTTTATTTTTATTTTTATTTATTGGGGAAAAAACAGATACAAACAATTGAGATACACATAAAATGAAATGAGAATTGTACAAAGGAAGATACAGCTTATATCCTAACACAGATCCCACTAGGAGTCTCTTGAAAACATCTTATAAATATGGCTCGGAAGTGAGATGGATCGCTAGTTCTTCAATAAGACGTTGTCACCTTTTTTCACCAGTACCACCACTCTTCTGTTCCATGCCTAAGGCGTTCTCCCTTACGGAGTTGAACAACTTCTGAAGGGCCATAAGGATTGGTTTACCACCTGGCTTCAGATGCTCAGCTATAATTCCGTCTTCCCCAGACGCCCTGTTATTCTAATATCACATAGGCTGATGTCTCGGATATCCTCTGTATAGTGCCGGGTCAGTCTCTTACTTCATAAGAAATTTATCAATTATCAAATTCCGTGTGAAATAAGCATTTAAAACCCGGGTTGCTTGGTTAACCAAGGTTGATGCAATTTGCCCTAACAGACATTATGGAGTATTTTGTTTACGCATAATCGCTAAATTCCCGCAGTAGAAACGTACTGTCAACAATAAGTCAAAGCAACGTCCCTTTTTTATTCGAGGTACGCGACAGGTGCAATTTTTTTACAACTTATTTTTGCATGGAAAGTTCCAAAAAGTATATAATTTTAAAAACTACAATAAATATGCTATCTTGTAGTATTTTTTTTATTTTGATATATTTATTTGTTAATACTTATATAACGCAACAATCAAAATAAAAACGGTGATTATTTTACCTTTATACCAATAATAGTTTTTTTATATATGAAAATCCTCATGTTTATTATCAAAAATGAATTCCCCGTGTCTGTTTTATATGAAAATGATACCAAACAATGAATAATGGCCTAAATATTAGACGAAAAATTTTTAAACATAACCCTTCCGTTTGCACATTCACCCCCCTCCCCCCTCGTTCAGGGGGGGAATTGGTTTTCCCTCCACATCTAAAAATATTTATTTTTACACTCTCTAGCTCTGGTAAAAATTACAAAACTGTAACTCACAGCGCACAATTTTTTCCATTTGGACCTCTACTATATTTCAATTGACGTTTTAAGTGAAAATTAGACCTAGTGAAATTATAGAGTAGAAAATAAAAAGAGGCAACTTTTATTGATCTTTTCAGATAAAAATGAGCCAATCGGAAAGAAACGGCTTATTTTTTAATGCTAGTTGTAGGTCTGTCGCCTTTGTAAAACTTCAGTTATCTTTCCAGGACACCTGAATATGCACTAGCAAGAACGGTATTTGATACATTTCCATTTCATTATTTGTATGTATTAAAACTAAGGGATTGAAGTGTCACTTACCATTAGTGATTTCATAAAAGATTGATGATGGGCAGCAGCGGCATCATAGTGGACATTACTGCGATCGCCAATCCGCTTGCCCAGCATGCCGATTATAGGCATTTACCTCCTAATGCGTCTATACGCATAGTTAATAGGAGAGGCCTACGTCCGGCAGTGGACTATCATGATGATGACGATGATGTATAAAAACAGGATATTTACCATGTTAATTGACCACTGATAAATATTCCGTTTTAAATAATATTAATAATGTAAACGAACAAGTTAGCTTAAAAACTCATATTTCCTTTTCATAATGAACTTCATCGCCGTATGGCTATGCACACGTAATAAAGCAGAAGCTGTTACGAGGAGGCCCGTAAATGAAAAATAAACATGCGCCGTTAACAAATCTTCGGAGGTATTAAAACTGTTTGTGTCGCGTCTACGTGATGTAGTTAGCAGTGGCTGGTGTAATTGCTATAAGTATTTGGAAGTAGGACTATGTTTTTGTTGGTTTCGTAACAACGCACGTCGTAAATTCGAGTAGCTATAGCACCGTTGAGAAGACATTTTGACGTAAGGATCAGTCACCCCGAATCATGCATCTTGAACAGATACATAGTTCGTATTGTAAGTATTGTGCAAACTTACAAAGGCGTCTTGTGTTTTATGCCATATTTTGAGATTTATCTGCACGCTATCCATTAGGAAAGGGTGTTTTTCCTTCGTCAACAAACTGTTTTGCAGTTTGGCGAAGTTTTTGTAGTAGTTTTAAGTATTGTGTTAAAAGAAATAAATGAGAGAAAAATGAACGCAATTTCTCATGTGCATTTTCTATAAATATTTTTAGTTGCCACAAAAAAAATGGTTTATTCATCTCCCTAACATCACGATACACTGAAATACCCATTTAATTTAGTCGTCCTCGTGCTATAACGTTAATTCTATTTTCCCAGCAACAGACATCATATTTTATATCAGAAACATATACCTAACTTAATACAAACACTAATATCTTTATAAGCGAGCGAAACCCAAAACAAATTACCATAGAAAAGAGATTCGAAAACTTTTCCTACACTCATACCCATTATAAGTTTTCCAAGAAAAACACTTTCTGTGCACACGTCGCTCCCAGTTTTTTCTCGGCGCACTTTCTAAGTGCCATAAATCTTTCACGTAAATAATTGAAACGATATTTTATGCCAAAACATTCCGCGGGTAGGGGGTTGTCACGGTCCCACCTGCCTCCTCCTAACTTGTACCACTTTCCCACTTTAATTTGGTTTTGTAATGTATTTTCAATTACGTCTAAAGGAGCTCTGTGATTTGTGGTCACCGCTTAAGGAGATTGAAGAACAATTCTTTAACCTAATTTAAAATCGAGGGCGGAGCGGGGCTCAATGCTTTTCTGATTTGCTTCAGACGTAGATCCGTGGGAATTTTCCGTTACATTTCATTAAAAGGAAAACTTACTTCAGTCTTCAGATAATATGTGATAGCTACGGATGTGGACTGTATGGAAATAATAAAAAGAAATGGATATGGAAATTAAATTATATTTTAACACACTTAATAATATGATATACAACAAAAATCAAAGGCAAACTAGATTAGGAATGTAAATATGTCAAAAAGGAAAATAATTCAAAACGGTGTCATTTACAATATAGTTATATAGTTATAAAAAAAGGTTACAACCTACCCAGCCGCCAATTAATATGTCTAAAATGTATAAATATTTCCAGTAAGCTTTATATTTGTGTTATATAGTTATATACCCGAGAATAAATTCAATGAAGTTTCGTTGCAGTACAAACTTTCGGGCTTGTCACAGCAAACGTAGAAGTTGTATGCCGTTATGGTTAACTTGTACAATGTGAGAAAACAGATAAATAAACCGATCGCTCCTCCCAGTTCGATAAGTCAAAGATGAACTCCGGAAAAACTTTGCCTTCCCTGTCTGTTTAAGAGACGCAAGCTTGTAATATTGGAGTGAAATGTTTTATGCTTCTGTTTTAGACTTTTTTTACACATGATAATGATACAATTGGAGTTTGGTGTAAGTGATATAAATATGTATGTACATATAAATAAATTCCCTAGGTATTACAGATATGGCACCGAAGGCTGGATGGTCCAATGCCCCCATGCCCAAGCAAAACACGCATTATAAATGCAAGCCCAACATCTGATAAACTTCTGAAGCCACAATACATTGCCGTGTCATAAATAAACTCACTTTTTCACATCGAGTAGGGAATTTATCATTTTGTTCGACATTTTTTCTTTTTCTCCCCCTTATTGTACATCTTGGATCACACTTTTGAACGCCATTTATTTCTCGGTTCGACGTCCCGCGCTTTACGAGCCCTGATGAAGGTATCGTTATGTGATACTTGATAATAAAACGCTTCACTTACTTCCCATCGATTTGCATGGTGTTTAATTTTATTTACTGCAACATTTTTAACACGTCGTTTTAAATAGGTAATAGTAATGAGTATTAGAGGTGTGCGCCGGCATAGAAATCGCCGGCGGCGGCGCGCCGCAAAATTTAGCCGGCGTGGCGGCGCCACGCCGGCGTCAAGGTCAAATTATTGCCCTGTACGTTTATACATATAAGGATGAGAAGATATTAAAAAATTAGATATTGTTTAGGACAAGTTTATTATTAAAAAAATAAACATGAAACAAAGTTATAGATTGCATTTTATGTGGAAATTGTCATAATTAAATTATCGTGTACGAAAAATATTTTATTAACTCGCACAGCGGCCCTACCGCAAAAAACGCGGTAGTAGGCCTGGATCGAGTCGTCTACAGATTCCCAATACTAAAGATTCCTGATACTACAGATAAGAGATAATACTTCAAATATTGTCAATAGTATGCAATGTATGCATTCCTGATTGTACATATTCCCAATAATACGAATTTTAAATGCTACAAATACCCAACACTACAGATTCCCAATACTATAGGTTCCCAATACTACGAATTATCCAATAGGTACTGCAGATTATATATGATGATTTCAAATACTACAGGTACCCAGCTATATATACCTTTTTATTGACATTTGGAGATTCTTTACACCTCCAAATCATTATTATTATTATTTATTAACTGACATTGGGGACACTTTACATCTCCAAAATTATGTATTATTGACATTAGAGAATATACATCTCTAGTTTAATTTAATATTTGAGTTTATTTTACTGCGATGTCATGTTTAAACAGGTATTGGCTGTTGTCTTTTAAATAATAAGAATAGTTGCTTTGTGATTGTCACTAAATTGTTAATTTTCTATTTTATTATTATTGTTAAAATCATGACGATTAGAAACCTTTTACATCTCTAAATCTTAATATCTCTTTATTCTGACAACTAGAGGACCTTTACATCTCTAGTAGTATAGATATAGATACTTAATAATGTTGTGAACTTGTACAATAATCATTATTTTTGTTTAATATTATGATCCTTTATTTATTTCTGTCTTTTATAAAAAATATCTATAATAATCTTTTTTTTATGTAATACATTTTTGAATGCATGTTATTTAATAAGATGTATTTTTATACTGTTTTGAAAAAATAAGTCCACCTGAGTTTCTTACTGGTTCTTCTCAGGAATGGCGTAGGGTTTGAACCAGTAGTAGATTTTTTTTTCTCTCTCTTGATAATGTCAGACGATTCGAAAGTGCTTATTAATAAGCTTACTTGAATAAAGAATGGTTTGACTTGACTTGACTTGACTTTATAGTACCATCATCGCCCACACTGCTAGTCATACATCGGTGTATAAACACACGATTTTTTTTTAAATATAAAATCTAATTTTGTATATTTTGCTTTCTTTGACGTTATTATTACAAGCCTACAAAAACTGCAAGCCAAATTTTAAGTGCGTTTAATATACTCATAAATAAATATTTCGTATTCTGTCCAAAAAGAGGAAACATACCGACATGAGAAATACCTTTCTTAAAATGCTTATGAAAAAAAATTTATTACAAATTGGTCTATTTTTGGAGGAGGAAACAGGGAACACAAAACCATGTTTTTGCCAATTTTACGTAGGTATTATGAGGCGAAGCTGCAGTTGTCTATTTCTAAGCCGTGCAAAGCAACAGCAAATTTTTACAAATGCCAATTTTTTTAAAAGCTTCCACCTTTTTCCTCTAAAAATATCTTAATCTTATTCAAGAAGCACAAAAATCATCAATTGCAAACACTAAAATTAATAGAATCAGTTAATAGACGGTCATTAAACCTCATATGTTGGCCTAACGTAAATAATGAAAAAAACATCCATCATCATCAGCAGCCTATCGCAGTCTACTGCTGGATATAGGCCTCCCCAATTTCACGCCACCGTTTTCGATCTTTGGCTGCTCGCATCCAGCTCCTGCCAGCCATCCTGCGCAAATCGTCGCTGCACCTTGCCTGAGGGCGTCCTACACTACGCTTGCCGAGACGCTATCTGCACTCAAGAACTCGTTTAGCCAGTCGGTTCTACGGATAATAAAGCCAGCCCACTGCCACTTCAGCTTGCTAACACGGTAGGCTAAGTCGATCACTTTGGTTCTCTGCCGGATAACCTCACTTCTGATTCAATCCCGTCGAGCATTGCCCTTTCCATAGCTCGTTGAGCGACCTTGGACTTGTGGACCAGCCGTACCGTCCACGTTTCGGCTCCGTACGTCATGACGGGTCGGAAGCACTGATTGAAGACTTTTGTCTTCAGACACTGTGGGATCGACGATGCGAAGAATATAATATAATGAAAAAACACACAGCTAGTAATGCCTAGGATTATAAGCCTAAAAGCGGTTCAATAAGACCTTAAGTTACGACTTTCAAGCAAGTGTGTTGAAAAAAGCATTACAGTTGGGAATCAGTAGACGTGAAATCTAGAGAATATGGAATCTGTAGACATAGGAATCAATCAGTAATATTGAAAATCTGTAGACATGGGCAACCGTAAAGTTGGAATATTAAAGTATTGGGATTCTGTAGGTTTGTAAATCTGTAGTATTTGGGAATGTGTAGACTTGGAATTCTGTAAATAAATCTGTACAATTGGAAATAATTCTGCCCAAGTAGTGTATTTTTTTCGTAGGTGCGTATCAATATCTGAAAATCTGCAATCCAGAAATGCTGCGCATACAATCTTTTGGGGCGCGTAATTTAAATGATTTTATTGCGTAAAATTTTTGTCGCGGCGTGGGTTTTTGAAAACCTCGGCGGCGGCGGCGGCGTGGGTCCCGCGGCGCGGCGCCGCCGCGCCGGCGTGGCGCACACCTCTAATGAGTATATATTTCTAGTCTATAGTACCTGCATTTTTTCACAGTCTCTATATCCGTTGAAAACATCGGATTTCAATACCATTCATAATTTGAAATTATGTTTTAGACACTTCATTAGATTTGTCAAAACATATTTCATTTAAAATATTTTTGCACGCTCTATTAAGCATTAATAATCGATTCTATACATCTATTAACGCTGCGTTTAGTTTTTTGCTAAGGTTAATCGGCTCATTCATTTTCGAACCCGAAACGTGACTAACGATGCGCGATGCGTTTTGTTCGTCGCAGCTTGTTTTTGTAAATCGAAAACTTTGCCTGAACGAGTTGATACTCGTTTGTATCCTCTATATAAGTGCATTATAAATTTTGTCTTCTCGAGCCAATAAGTCATACGTGTAATGAATAAGGGCGATTTGTTTTGAATCCATCCAAATTTATGGGCGATATCGGAGCTTTTTACAGGCGTTTTTCTCCTCATTCCACCATTGTTATCGCCTTTTTCTGCCCCTTTGTCCGGGCTAAAGTTTTTTATTGTCCTCAACACTGACACTTTACGAGTTATTAATTGGTTGTCGAGAGTTTATTTATTTCTCTATTTTGACAGCGGAACGATTTTCGTCGTATATAATTCTGCGTCTGGATTGAAAATCCATCATATTCAGGTTGTCGTAAATTTGCCGTGATATAGTGCGTTACACGGTAATAACTCTGGCAGCGCAGCGCGTAGTGCGGACGGCTCCGACACACACTAAATAATGACGAGTTTTATTTGCATCGCCCGATATTAAAACGGCCACGGATATGACGTGCTTCATAAAACTGAACGTAGGTCATGAGCATAGACGCGTAATTTTATTCAAAGTATAATATCACTCCTAAGTATAGTAACGGTTTTAAAAACGCATGAAGACAAATCAAAACTACCTATTCTAGTTTCGTAAGAAACACAAACGCAACATGCGTATGTAGATAGGCTACTATATGCTATTTCCCCGTCTTATGTAGGTTCCTTTTTTCCGCCATAAAGCATTGTTGGCTGCTTTATTCCTTGATTTATACGAGACGTTGGTAAGACAAATAGCTGGATTGTGTTCCAAATTTTTAAAGCCACATTTCGTTTCGCACACCCGCACCCTTGGAGTAAATAGGTACCTATTTTCCTACGAATTTGATTCTTATATGTACATATATTATGTATAGGTTCACAAAATAAGTATTTATTAAATGTGTTACTGTAATCTGTTCTTTGTTATTTATTCGATATTATAATAAAAAAATATTGAAAAAGCTTGATTATTTCCCGTTAAATTCTAGAATTGTAGTGCTAATTATTTCATAAAAAATCACTTATACTATTGTTATTTATTCTACACAAATAAATAGGGTACCTACTTTAACTTATTATGACATAAATAACAATTTAATTATTTTACTAAAACCACCTTTAGACCAGTAGTCTTCGTGTAAGTTCGGCTAATAAAATATTAAACTCGTAGGTCTAAGCACAACGTAGATTCAATAATCACAAGAAGTTATTCTCCCCCATCTTTTAATAGCAGCGTTATAAAAAACTTAATCGAACATCTGATCCGCTCCCGTAAACATTTCCCGCTTAGCCGTTGATGGCTGTTTCACTACCCTTATTAAAATGTGTTTTCCCGGTTCCTGCTTAGCGCCACCTATCTGCCACTTGGACAGATTTAGCGGCTCGCGGGTGGCCCAGGGTGGTAGCGGCGGCGGTGAATGGACATAGCGCGAGCGGAGTATACAGCGTTTTTGGAGGAATAAATAATAAATAAATAAATATCTTGGGACATCTTACTTCTTACAAATCAACCTAGTCTCACGGTAAGCTCAATTAAGGCTTGTGATGTGGATACTGGGTGCCAGGCGACGATATAGGTACATAATAGATAGATACATATAGATTCTTAAATACATAGACAGCCATGACCAAGGAACAAATATTTGTGATAAATAGATACACAAATAATGCTCTCGCCGGGATTCGAATCCAGAACCCAGAATAAGTAAGTTTGATTTTCTTCTTTGTGTTGTCAGCTTGTTTAAGCTTTTAATGCATTTTAGGTTCATAAGATTAAGTATATCGTTATCAAAATACAAGTCCCACTGAGACTCTTGACGAAAAAAATTTTCTCAGTCAATGGTGTATAAAACCGGATTTTAGTACAGATGGTGCCTTTTTAGGCTCTAGTGCGAGAAGTGGGTCATTTTACGTCAGGTCCAAAACGTCGGAGGGCCATCTGTACTAAAAAACGTCGTACGAGACACGTGCAAAAACGAAAATCGCTTTTCGTGTCGATTTAAAACACTCCCTATCGGTCGTGTTTTGAAACATCGCCGCTCGTTTCGGATTTCATGTTTTTCGCACTTGTGTCGTAATGTACTATTTTGATATTTATAATGTTCGTGATATTCGTAAGTGCAATAAGTATACGTGCCTAAATTGAAAAAACATAGTTCTGATTTTGATTCTGTAGAATTTTATGTACATATTTGTGTATTGCCCGTTTATTTTTATATTTTTCTTGAATTACTTCCAAATTGTCTTATGTTGTAGATAATTTACCACTGCCTAAAGTTTATGTTTTTAATCAAAGTAAGATTCTAAAAATAGAAGTATAATCTTAAGGTGCATTCAGACTAAAAGAGCATTTGCTATTCTATCCCCCCACTTAGACTTAATGCACCTTTACATTATTGACAAGTAGAACGTGATGCATCGGTCATTATTCATGATTCATGATCGATACTAAATATTTCGGTAATTAGTATTAAGGATATGATGTTAAAACGTACGCTCCTACTCTCATATCAAAAGTATCGCCATGTGGCTCAAAGAGTTGCAGAGAGTGTAAAAACAATAAATATTTACGTATTTCGTGCTCATATGTTTATATTAATTGTTGTGTTGTATTGGTTGGGGTAAATATGTTGTGTTTTGTATTAATTCAGTACATTACGAATAAGACGATATGAAAGTTTCGTGTCAGTATTTCAATGACATAACATAATATTGAAGAAGCTACGAACAAAAATCAAAATTATGTTGTTGATTAAAAGAAAATTATTTATTTACCGAAAGCTTACATGAATTATACTAGGGTAGGCCTGTCTCGTGGATTCGGTTGAGACGTTATCATCTGAATCACTCCAACGCTGAAGTTGATTAAGTTAGGGCACTTATTTTAACATCCGCTGCCGCCCTTGACTTAGTCCTCCGCATTAGACAGATTTAATGGGGAATTCTCTCATTTCTATCGGGTCTTACCGCTGAATTTATACCGGCTCCGTGGATCTTTTTTCCATACGACTGTGCTTCCCCGGATTTATACGACCGAGCTGAGTTACCGTTCGAAATTTAAGAATAATGCGAGGTTTTTTATACACGTAATCCTGCCGTAATTCCGTTATATATTTGAATGTTAACTTTCGAGCTAGTTGAACATGAAAAGTGCAGGTATAATTTTGGTAATATTACATTACTTCAAAACGTTCTGACAAAAATAACAATTTACATAGTCTAATTATATAATTTTCAGATAAAAAGCTTTAGTAGGTTAAAACTTGTACTACCACAAATACACATATCTGTGGTAGTACAAGTGCCTACCTAATACACGTGCTAACCTACATAAACTTAAGAACAAAAAATAATGGCACCACTTTATATACTTACTCCCCAAAATGAACACAGGTATAATTGATTACTAAAAAACTACACCCCTAACGTCTTAACAACTCCCATAAAAACAACCCAATGAGGAATCGTTTAAAACCCCCAATCAAACGAATTGAAAATCAACACCCGCACTTCGGCGACTTAATTTTTACCCCATAAAAGAGGCTCGCGAATCGCGATACGATATGGAAATACGTCGGCAATATTCGGCGGAACGTGCGGCCCGCACTAAATTGCCTATTTATTCTTAACTTCATATATTACTTTGCGCGTGTTGTCTGCCCAAAGCGATATTTATTGTTTGACCGTTATTGCGTCAAATGACGTATCGGTTAGACGTATTATCGGAGGTTAAGGATGGTGCACGCGTGACGTAGCGCGGGTGGCGTGTCACGTACACTCTGTAGGTAATTTCGTGACAACTGTAAATCAAACTTTTTTATCATATTTTTTTATATAAAATAATTAAAAAAGACGTAAAACACTCATTAATTATGCTAGAATGTGATCTAAAAGTGAAAAACTTTACATGAATGCGAATAAATGTGTTAGTTTTTAGTAAAACGTCCCACTTTGTCGCTTACCATAAAGACGAGATTTCTTTGTATCTTCATATGAATAAACTGACAAAGCGGCTTTATGGCAAACGACAAAGTGGGACGTTTTACTAAACTCACTCACAAATATTCAGAGGGACGGAAGTATATAATTTAAATAAGTATATAAATTGTATGTGAACATGTGAAATGTTTAACATTACATTTTAAATATCAATTACGAATATTTTTCTACTGTTACTGAATATATAAATATGTGGTTGTGTTAGGTACTTATTATTTAATTGTTTCTTCTGATTATTCATACGAATTTAATATCAATTGTGGACAATACTACTTATTCATGCCACGGCGAACCGCGTTGGCGACTTTTTTATTATTTAAGTAAAATTCGTAGAGTGTACCACCATGAAATACCTACATTACCTATTTAGTAAAGTATGGCAAAATCACGTTCAATTGCAAACAGTTTGTCTATTCCCCAAAACGCAACAACAACTGCAGTAGCAGAATTCAATATCGAATTGTCCATTAATGGATCGACTTATCAACCAGGAAACTCATCTTAAGTTGCCGTTATTAAACATTTTTCTCCATCTTCGGGGGTACTCCCTGTACCTAATGAATGCGTGTTATTTACGACCCAAAGAGCGACAGCCGACCGATAGCGGCCCTCGCAATATCATAATACCATTACGTGGCCGTACTGACAGAAATATTCACTGATTCATTTTAGGGCGGAGATGGTTAGCCGTGATGTTGTCGAGTAGAGTAAATGCTTCTAAAAATACTCTGGAAGCTTGAGACTTCACTGAATCTTTTCGATTTCTATACCGAAATATATTAAAAAGTTGTCCTTAACTAATATAAATATAAATATAAATATAAATATCTTGGGACATCTTACACAAATCAACCTAGTCCCACGGTAAGCTCAATTAAGGCTTGTGTTGTGGGTACCAGGCGACGATATATATAATAGATAGATACTTATAGATACTTAGATACATACACAGCCATGACCAAGGAACAAACATTTGTGATAAATAAATACACAAAGAATGCCCTCGCCGGGATTCGAACCCGGAACCTCCAGCTTCGTAGGCAGGGTCACTACCAACTAGGCTACAGAGGCTGACAAAATTAATATTAATATTAACTCGCTTTGCGATTTCAGTAACGCACTTATCTGTTCAGGTATAAAAAGTATTTTTGTATCTATGTATGTTTATACTTAGATGTGTGAACAATAACAACATTGAAGATCTTAATTTTGTTATTTCTTAAATAAAGTATTTCTTAGGTATGTTCTCCTAAAGCTAATTTTAAAACCCACGTTGTGGAGTCAGTTAAGGTAAGAGGTTAGTTTAATTATGATCAATTATTAATCACAGTAAGCAATTGCGTATTTTATTCATAATCCCTTTATGTAGTAATAATGTCACAATGATTTATTTGGCATAAGAGCATAGTGCACATGAATAACTCACATAGGAACTGTCAAATGTTAAGCAACCGCAAACCGCTAATCCCGCCCGCTTAGCGCAGCGTGTTTACAAATAAACATACATTTTGTATAAAACACACCCATTTCACGTAAAGGCGAAAGAATACGAATAATAAGTTGACATAGTCTTCGTCCCGAGAATTATGTGCCTCAAGATAAACGACGCGGGCGAAATGAACTCGCGCCCCCTCCCCCCGCGGAGGCTGCTACCTCACCCCCCTAAGAACAAGCGCCCTCTGGAGGCGACCCACGGACATAAATTTTGAAAGAAAAATCGACGACGGTTACGCTCGGAATGTGTGATTTGGGTTTTAATTTGAATTGCGGTTACGAAGGTTATTTTTCATAGAGGCTGCTCAAGGAATTTAAAAGGGCGTTTTATTTAAGTTACGGAACCGCCGTTTATCATTTGGTTTATCATTTGATTTTTCCTGAACATGTGCTCCAAATTTAAAAGAACGATTGAAAATAGAAGCTGATCATTATTCAAAGAAGAAGTAACTGAGAAAAAAGTTTTTGTGACATTTATTTACGCAACTAACTTTCTAACTTCCAAAGGAAGTCAACTAAGATCGAATGTTCAGTAGAAAAATAAGAAAATGTTACCGCCGTTTCGTAGGTATGAATAGAAGGGATATTATTTGTATGGGAATAAAAGAAAGCTTTTATCCTATTGGCTAGTGGGCTGATCAATCACTCCTGTTCTTTCTCATTACACCATCAATCTACTCTTTCCCTGTTTTTCAACATTAATAACGGGCTACTATCTCCTGAAAGGAATCTATTGCTGAGCTGTATTATTGTCATAGGGATATTTACAGCGTTCATTTATTTGTCGGTGTCCCCTCTTATTTTCCGTTCGGGCCAATCGGATAGAAGAGTCTGTTGAAAATTTTTCGTAAGCAGCAATACATCTTGTTGAGTCCTATCTCTGGGCGAACATTCGACGGTCACCCCGCCGAAGAGAAAAGAGTAAGCAACGGTGAGACTAGACAGAAGTAGAGGGGCCATACAATGCATGTTGCAAAAATATAACTAAGGTAGGTATATTATTTGTATAAAGTATTTGTGTAAGCTTATGATTGTAGAATTTAATTTCAATTAATGTAAAGGTCTATGTTATTTTTTTTATTAAGACCCTTCACACGCCTGGATGCTTATCCAAGTTGCCAATCGCTAAGGCTTAGTAGTGTATCGTAGTTTTCCCTCTCTGTCACTCTTTCATATTAGTGCGACAAAGACAGTTAGCTGCCTTTCGTTTACGATTGACGATTAAGCGTTAGCGATTGGCAACTTGTCTAAGCACCCATATGTCTCCATTTAGTCCATTGGTTGATTGGTAGAGAATGCCTTTTTTGTACTTAAATAAATATTATTCATATAATTAATTTGCTAAAACCATTTTCAATCAAAGTTCTTTAAATGCAGTATTAATGCTCAATTAAGTTAGGTGGCAAGTACATAATATTATAAAATTAGGTGAAACATTATTACTGCAGTAGTAATTACATTTTATTTATTGCATAGAAGCAATTCAAAAATTATAAATTTATTTAGTATGTCAGTGTCGAACTTTAGTTACATTACATGCAGACTTTAGAATCAAGGTACACCACTATCAATCACATTAATGACAACGTATGGCTACCAACCTATCCCATGTGAATAATATTCAGCAGATTGAGAAAAGTGGAAATACATTACATGTAGTACATTTCGATACAAGTGCAAAATTTTTTTTTTTCGACGAGAGTGAAAGTTAGAGCCCAAGTGAAACGAGGGCGACAATCACCAGAGTTAAAAATAAGTTTTTACACGTATATCGAACGACTTTTTTCATAAGAAGTGCCTTAAAAAGAGAAATTTACGCACGCGAAGCGTGCACAAAGCTTACTTTTCCGAAAAAGTTAGGAAAATGTATTAATGAGAAATGAACGGTGCTGTTAGCTATACAGTTTCTCAGACATAATACCTTAGAAAAGGTATATTTGGGCGTATTGTGAGTATTTCGACGTGTGCCCCAAAATATCTAAATCTTTTGTCTACTTATCATCATTGTTCCTATAGCGTTTTACTAGGCATTAACAGCAGCTCAAGCTTGAAAACTTGGTAATTTTTTATCAACCTATTACATCATGCTAAGTTAAATTGTGTTCGTTTTTAATAAAACGTCCCACTTTGACGCTTACCATAAAGACGAGATTTCCTTGTATCTTCATATGAATAAACTGACAAAGCGACTTTATGGCAAACGATAAAGTGGGTCGTTTCACTAAACTCACTCACAATTATAAAATTTTCCTCACAAAGCCACGTCAAAAATACCCACAAACCATTACCAGTCTGTTCGTTTCCTCTGTGGCGCCCCCCGCCCGCCGCGCCCCGCCCCGCCCGGCTAAAACCACTTGTGCCAATTTTCTCGGGGACTCCTCCACTTTACTTGAGCTCCCACTATTCCAAAACTTAACGACGTAATTTCACAACGCATTCGCGTCGATTCGACCCGTATTCAGATCGATTTAGTGGCCATTTTCCTTTGAAATTTTCATGGTTCTTAGGGTATTTAAAACGTTTTCTAGGAGCGGGTATTTCGGGTACATTTGGTAGGCTCACGCATTTCTTTCCCCGTCCTTCACTAATGTCTTTGGGTTGTAATGAGATGATATTAGTGCTAGTCCTTTATTTAATTTGATTCGTGGCATGTTCAAGATTGATGCCTCTAAAGGTGCCGCTTGAGGTCTATCATAATATGCTACAAATAATAATTTGTAGCATTTTATGATAGACCCTGAAAGGAAAGTTTTCAGTTCCTGTGAAGACCTTAAATATATTTAGGCTACAAACAAAAACCTAATAATACAGGCACTAATTTACTATTCAGATATTGTTAAGCATCTTTTGCAGAACAATAAAAAATAAAAATCGATACATATTACCTACTCAGTAAGTACTACTTAGCCCATTTGTTTGGGTCGGCTATGTTTATGAATTGATAATTTTTTCAATATTAAAATACTAACCATATCCTTTGCAAACATCAAGATTTAGTGTCTTTTTGCCAATGCGTATCTACGTTACAGTTGTAAGTCTGAATTTGGTCCCCAAAAACATGCAGGATGATTTTTTATTAGAGTGTTAATTCTGAGGTCATATTGATGAACGTTTCTTACCTATGGGACCGACATCCGATTCGAGTAAATGCTGATGTTCCATACAAACCCTGAAATATTAGTAGACGGAAATATATGGAACATCATTTTTTTTTCGCGACATTTTAGGTTCCAACCTTCCAACTAAAAACTATATTTTTAGTACAGATTGTGCCTTTTTTAGGCTCTAGTGCGAGAAGTGTGTCATTTTACGTCAAGTCCAAAACTTCGGAGGGCCATGCACTAAAAAACGTCGTACGACACTTGTGCAAAAACGAAATTCGTAACTCGTGTCGATTTAAAACACTCCCTATCAGTCGTGTTTTAAAACATCGCCACTCGTTTCGGATTTCATGTTTTTCGCACTTGTGTCATAATGTACTATTAGTACATATTCGACTTTGTTCTAGCGACATGTCGGTACGGTGGGTAAATTATCAGTAAGCGTCATAACTCGGGCGACCTTAGGCCGCGGCCACACGGAGCGCACTAAATCTCAGCTGTCAGGATCAGGTGACACCTCCTTCTTTATGTTTTTTCCCAAGCCGTTTTACGGAAAAGATAAAAATCTTTACATAATATATTGTTGTGTTTTAGGGCTCATTCTCAAATTACGCGTTGTAATACGGAGAATATTCTAGTTTTAAGAAGTGTAGGAGTTAATAAATAAGCGGTTGAGGAGAAATATGATGACAAATAAGTGTTAGATAAGGGACGCAGCAGACCTCCGAGTTTTAGCTTAGTTTGTATATTATTTGTCAAGATAATCTGCGTTAATTTGTCATTTGAGTAGTGAACATTAATCTGTTTCAAGATAAAAGGTCGGCGTATTAAAACGTAAGTATCCATATCAGTTTTTATTCGTATGTTATGGTACCTAATTCGTACCTATTTGTAATAAAATATATTTGTAAGTATACTTAAAAAATACATAGTCGTATTTTACACTCAACATACAAATAAATCCCATATAAATCCCCCACCCACATGTTATTATTTTAATGAATCTTAAAATCCACTACTCACACTTGATGAAGTTTTGTTTGGTGTTCTTCATCAATAATTCAAGGAGCCTATAATAATGTATTTTTTTCCAAAATTAGTAATGTCCATCTATGTAGTTGTAATTTTATATGCAATATAAGTTAGCATTTTATTAATAATGTCCCTCTTTGTTGCTTACTTACCATAAGCGGAATTGGCTTGTAAGGTACCTTTATACGAATTAAATTTCTAAGCGCCCTCATAGCCAGGAACGAAGTCAGACGCTTTTGCTAAACAACTCACATATACATATTTAGGAATGTATAGGTATAAGGACAATTCGTTTCTCCAAATAGGTAGGTACCTATATATTTAATTTACAAGGGGGTATTTTGAATAAGGAGCGTATAGATTAAAAACAGCTTTTGTTACAAATCTAGTGTTATCGCCCTGTTATTCCAAGTATTGCACCGACTCGTATTTAATATTCCTAATATTCCTCTTGTGTTTACTTAATAATGAGAAACAAGACTGTATTTTATTGGTGATATGAGTTTTACCACCCGCTGATTCATTGCATCAATTGTTGTATTACGAAAATACCATATCCAGGTAGAATATTGAAATATAAACCAGCCAAGAAAATGCACTAAGAATAAATAACCAAGAAAAATTCTCAAAGCCCCGACTTGACGCACGCTATGTATAAAACATTAGTGAATAGAAGTAGCAAACTCACTGTCTATGTACCGCACTGGGCAAAACGAAAATATATTACTTCCCCGAAGATTTAGGAGTGTTTGGACCGAACAATAATGTCCGGCTTTTGTGGAAAAAGATAGATGGCAATGCATGCAGCCGAGTTTTTCTTTTATGAACGAATGAAACTTCAGCCGTGGTTATTAATAATATTTATGTAGCGAGCCTATTGTGGTCGATCAGCGAATTCGTGGGGACGTTTTCGGAAGTAAAAACGCAATTTATCTAAAACACTTAGCGATAACATCGTGTTTATTTAATGGTTGTGAAAGAGATGATGTTTATTGAATTGCTTATTCGTGTTTGCTGTTGAATCTGTGGCTTTATTTTATGTCCATGGATTCTATAGGACTTACTAACCTGTAGATAGACCTTATGGATATTGTACGACCATTTCTAAGGCTTGATGAAAGATCGTTCTACAAAATGACATGTAAATGTGTAATGTTTCTTGTTTATGGATTTCCTTTCCTCTAAAATGGGCTGATTTAAATCATACTAACTCGTGAAAAGATATCAAAATAAATCGACTTTTTCAAGTGAATCGAATCAGTCGCATCGTTTCCGCATGGCTTACTAATAAAGCCCATCTCCATTATCTCCAACCTAAATAACTCTATGCATACCTAATTCAATTTATGGTTTCCTAATGCGAATACTTTTAAATCTATTCCTAATATATCTAATGTTACGAATGGCGTCCGGTTACTAGTATTTCGACATGCAAAACTCCGTTGACGGATATCCGATATGAATAAATCAGTTCTAATGAACGACTTATCGAAAATATTTAGATATGGATGGAATTTTTTAAGCTGCTCTCCTCGATTGATATTGAAAAAAAAATTGAATAGGTAGTGGATGAATGAGTTCCTAAAATATATTCGGTAAAGAATTTAAACAAGGGAAAAAAATGTGAAACCGAGCTCTAGGAGAGTTTTTAAAAAAATGTCCTGAAGACGTGTTTTGTGCAAATATGGATTTTTGTGTTCATTCCAATCAGTACATAAATTACTATTTTAGCAAAAACTCCTGATGTTGATGTCTCTACCATTTTAATACTAGGTACATAATTATGTAATTGTTGTACAAATGAAGGGTCCGCGGAAAATACATGTCCAGTGCTTAAAAAAATCAGGGCTAATTCACACCTTATTTTGTTTAAAGTAAGTTGGTTTTTCCTTCTGTAATTTGAACTGACTAGACGTGTTCATTCCGTGGACTCTTCAAATAATCATTAAAATAACTCCACCATTAGTTACTTCCTTTTTCACAATGTCTAAGGTGTTTTTTTGTACATTTAAGTAATATTGATTTAAATGTGAATAAGACCTCTTGGATATTGTAGATCGTCATCATCTGCTACGAGGATGTATTTTCCAAAGCCGACTATTAGCCAAAATGGCAACTGTCCTATTTTTCTAAAAAAAGTAATATTAGCAAATATAATTAGACGATATACCAATGCTACTTTCCTCATCATCTGGACGGCTTATTCCTAAACTCTTCTTTTAACAAACTGTTTTAACCCTTCTTCCTTTGCAGGCATAAGTTTTTTCTAAAACTCAGATTACTTCTAAGGTTCCACACCTTTTCAGGGATAGATACCCTAGACGTCTCCTCGTGTGTTTTTTCTCCTCGGTATAAGGTGGAAAGGTATAATATAGGTACAAAATGTCGACTGCACCTTGATTGTGCCAAGGTTTTAACCCCTGGAACACCACTGTCAAAAAATTGTTCGCCGAGTAATGCCTTTAATTATTTGTAATCATAATAGTCAAAATGGGTTGTGGCGGTGGCAGATCCGTCACCAAGCGCTCCAGGGATAAAATACATTACTATAGAGGACGGGAAACGAAGGGTTACAGGCCAAGTAGATATATCTGGCCGAAGGAACTGAGGCCAGTGGCCTATATCACAAAATTTTACAAGCGTACAATTCTACAAAATTGTCAACTTTTTGTATGGGAATTTATACAATTTTGTAGAATTGTACGCTTGTAAAGTTTTGTGGTATAGGGGCCAGATAGGAATACGCGGCCTGTTTCTGTTTCTCGCCGAGATTTGTATAGTGCTTTTCTCAAACTTGCCATGAAATAAAACTAACTGATTTCGCCGAACCATACTATTTGATTTGTAAATAAACCAAGCACAGTATCGTACAACATTAAAAAAAAACATTAGCGCCTAACTTTTTTTTTTATCTGTTTGAGGTATCCTTTTACCTGGTGGTATAGACATTAGTTTTTAGGTTATTTTTTTTTCTGTGGCTGAATGTCAAGACATAGTGTCACAATTTGACATTTCAAAACAAAAGACAGTTTGTTTGCAGTCCTAGGTGTGAAATAAATACATGAAATCTCTTTACATATCATCTTAGCATATGCCACCGGATACATAGTATTTCCGGGTTTAATTTAAAGTAAGTAACATCAACATTCCGTAGCAAGTTTGAGAAAAAATATTTGCAACTATTTTGATGATAGATAGATAGATAAAAACTTTATTCAAACCACAACTTACATTCGCAGTGATACAAACATAAAAAAGGAAAACAAAAACTAAACAAAATAAATACATAACATTAAAACTTATGAAATAAGTTAACCTATAGTTTATTTGCGCAAGAGTCATGTGTCGTGGTATAGAATTGGCGCTGACTCAGCATACGTGCTGTAGACTCGAGAGTCCACAGCGCTGATCTTCCGTCAGAACCACTAAATCTACACTAGTGCAAAGACGACTAGTGCAGCGCAAGTCTATGTATATCCATCCGTACTAACGCAGAAATATAAATAAACGTGTTGAAAATTGTACATAAATAGAAAAAGGAAAGATTGTGTAAATGAGTTATTGTGCTATGTTTATAATTATAAGTAAGTGTGTATGTGTATTATTATTGTATTGAGTGGTTAATAAGATAAGAAATAGATATAAAGTATGTGTGATTGTCTAAAACTGATAGGAAGTTACTATTTAACTGAACAAGTAGATAATCGTATTTGGAGCGAATAAAGAGGAAGAAATATATATATATATATATATATATATATATATATATATATATATGCGAATGACTGATAGATACTGGAGTGTTTAGGTACTTTTTTTTTGAATTTCTAATAAATGCTGGCGTAATTTTAATTTCAAATGAGGTTTGCTGTTTAATGTTCGTATTGGAGGAGGTATATCGTTCCAACATTTAGTAGCTTGGTACCTAAAACTCCCTTGAAATGCAGCAGCACGGTATCTGTGAGACTGCAGCATCTGATGACGCGGGACTCTCACCGAATGACAACTTCTGTTCGTTGCCCAAACAAGTTTTTTGTATAAATAGTTTGGTGTGTGTGTATATGTATATATTGTATCAAAAAGCAGGCAGGCCAACATTAGTTTCTGACGTGATAGCATTTTAAGTGTATTTCCATCATTTATAAATGGTGTTACATGAGACCGTGGAGGAATCTTGTAGCAGAATATATATAGGCAGATAGAGACCCTTGTGTTAAAACAAAGCCAATTTTCCAACCAATCAACACAGATCAGTGACCTTACCACCAAGCATTCCTGCGTTTGCCCAGACGGGCTAAACGTATTCATAGGCCTCAAAAACGGTAAACCATAAGCGGACGGAGTTAATAAGAATATTAGTACACAGAGGCGCTCCATGGCCCGACCCTGGGAGGTAATGCGCGATTCCGCTGCAAGTCACGCTGCGCCGGAGTGCTTGGCCGACGCCGGAGTGCAGACGGTAAACAAATACAGTCCGCGCCTAGACCAGGGTGCTTAGACGCGTTGCCAATCGCTAACGCTTAATCGTCAATCGTAAATGAAGGCAGCTTTGTCGCACTAATATGAAAGAGTGACAGGGAGGGAAAACTACGATACGCTACTAAGCGTTAGCGATTGGCAACTTGGCTAAGCATCCAGAGTGCTTAGACAAGTTGCCAATAGCTAACCCTTAATTGTCAATCGTAAATGAAAGACAGCTTTGTCGCACTAATATGAAAGAGTGACAGAGAGGGGAAACTACGATACGGTACTAAGCGTTAGCGATTGGCAACTTGGCTAAGCATCCAGGGTGCTTAGACAAGTTGCCAATCGCTAACGCTTAATCGTCAATCGTAAATGAAAGGCAGCGTAGTGTCTTTGTCGCACTAATCTGGAATAGTGACAGAGAGGGATACGATACGCTACTAAGCGTTAGCGATTGGGAACTTGGCTAAGCATTCAGTAGCCCTGCCATGTGCTGCCGCTACGTTATTGAAGGCCTTCTAGCCAAGATGTCATTCTGCAATCGTAGGTAGGTAGGTTGGCTTGGCTCCAATGGAAGACCACCGCTGGGCTGTGATCACAGCCCAGCAATGTGCTGAATAGGAGTCCATTTTGTCGCACTAATCTGGAATAGTGACAGAGAGGGATACGATACGCTACTAAGCGTTAGCGATTGGGAACTTGGCTAAGCATTCAGTAGCCCTGCCATGTGCTGCCGCTACGTTATTGAAGGCCTTCTAGCCAAGATGTCATTCTGCAATCGTAGGTAGGTAGGTTGGCTTGGCTCCAATGGAAGACCACCGCTGGGCTGTGATCACAGCCCAGCAATGTGCTGAATAGGAGTCCATTTTGTCGCACTAATCTGGAATAGTGACAGAGAGGGATACGATACGCTACTAAGCGTTAGCGATTCGGAACTTGGCTAAGCATTCAGTAGCCCTGCCATGTGCTGCCGCTACGTTATTGAAGGCCTTCTAGCCAAGATGTCATTCTGCAATCGTAGGTAGGTAGGTTGGCTTGGCTCCAATGGAAGACCACCGCTGGGCTGTGATCACAGCCCAGCAATGTGCTGAATAGGAGTCCATTTTGTGGCACAATAGCTTATTTTTTATATTCATGTTTATTTTGTGTTTTAATGTGTATATTAGTTTGTGTCACGAATAAATGTTTTTTCTTTCTTTCTTTCTTTATCTGTTCTTTCTTTCGATAAGCGATGTCATAAATGTATGAGACGGACAGATTCGTACGAAAAGTCACGTGACCATTTACATACATTATTATGGTCACGTGACTTAATCGTTTATCGTATACGATTGTAGAATTGCATCTTGGCTAGGCCTGCAGGTGACTAACCCACCGGCTGTTCACGTCTGTATGATCTCTGTTCTCTGTTCTATTGCATAAAGAGAGTCACCATCAGTGTCAAGTTAGGTTAAAGAAATCTAAGATATTCATGTAGTGTGGGATTCAAGTAAAAGCACCCATGCGGTTAAATTTGGAGTATATTTCTTAAACAGTCTGAAACAAAATAAAATTCTACAAAAACAGTCTTATGTCAAGTTACATTTGAAATATCCCACGTCCGTTTGCTAGGTCGTCTTACAGCCTTCTCCTCGATCCATCGTTCATACCCATCCAAGTACACTCGTTCAATCCTACAATTCACTCATTCATTCAGTCATCGGTCAGTCTGCTCATACGTTCCGTTCCTACATTCGTTCAAGCACATATTCACAAAGCAGGTACGCACAGCGCTATAGTTTCACTAAAGGCAATTCACGTGAAACTACGGCATTTACCTACAACTTGTGCTTATTGGTAGTCGGCCCGTGAGATGGCTAAGATAAAATCAATTAAGGCAAGCGGCTGTTTCATGCCTGTTGCATTTCGTCATAGAAATCTTGATAACAATGGTAACACTTTATGCCTACTAAGTAGTCATAAAGTGTATTGTTCTGTCTGTGTAGTTATCTACACGAATGAAAGTTTCTTTCGGGACCTCAGACCCTGATCTCAAAAACTGACCTGAAGGGCGACCGCGAACCAATAAATCCGCAAATTTCACAAATCCTGAAATTTACGAACTTCGGTGTTCGCGGTAGAGGTGT
>JALPQI010012801.1:0-28497 GCA_025490895.1 Thaumatotibia leucotreta | reverse complement strand
AATACGGCGGATTGACGACTAGCCGGATTGAATACGGCTAAATGAAAATCAGGCGGATTGTGTTCGCCACCAAACGTTATTCAATGCGGCTAGCCATATTGTAATACGGCGAGTCATGAGCCGCCGCTTTGTCAGTTTTTGGTTCCCATTTCTGACACTCGTGGCGTTGCCTGTCATAACAACAAAAATGGTGTCGTTTGCCGGGAGTGTTGTTGTGAATTTACAAAGTCAATGGTGGTATAAACGACGAAAAAGTGTTAAATATGTGCGAAAACAGTGAATTTAAGAAATACTTTGATGAACAACTAAGCAACTTCTATAATTCTCAAAGCGGAACGTTACTAAAACCCTGGACCAAAGAGAGAGTTTTTGAGGTTATAGATAACATAAAATCCGCCAAAGTAGCCATGAATGACGGTGTTCGGCGGAATGCTACCCAATATTACTGGTATAATAAATACGCGGTGAATTTGATTTAATCTTTAAAAAAAGTAAACCAGAAGACCCTACAAATATTAACAGACGTTTGAATTTGGTCCTCTCCGCACCGACTCTCTGTCTTTTAAATAACATTATGCCCATTCTTTTCTTTCTGTTTATTAATTGGTGTTGTAGCGACAATGGTTGCCAAACCTAACGCGATTTTAGCTTATTTGGATAAAATCGGAGGCATATCGACATGATCACTGTCTAGTAGCACGAAAAGCACTGGACCGTTTTTGAACGGTGCGATGGTGTGGCGAGTCGAGCGCACGTATGGAGCGGACCAAGTTCGCGGTGCGGAGTGGACCATATTCGAACGTCTATTACTACTGTTCGAGTAATACCCACGGAACAGTATTTCGATACTTTGATGGAAATTCACAAGGTGGGCACGGTGGGCGTGATAAAATGCAATATGCTATATTAATAAATATGATTAAAAAGGTTACTGTAGTACGATTTTTCTTATTAAAAATGTAAATGTAACATTTTTAATAAGAAAAATCTTACCACAATAACCTTTTTTAATCATATTTATTAATATAGCATGTTTTTTGATGGCTGTATCTTGTGAATTGTAATTTAAAAATAACTGATACCTACCATAAATAAGTACCTAATGTTGGTTACTTAACAATTAAGAAGATTATCTTTGTTCGATTTCTTCTTTATAAGTAAAAATGTTGCAATTTCCACATTGTTTTATTATGTAAGTATGGTCAGATGGTCACCCTACAATCGGAATAGTTTTTCAATACGGCTAAACGTGGGCCGCCATATTGAAGAACGTATCGGAATGACAATCCGGCTAATCGTCAATCCGCCGTATTACAAAACAGGGCTGTTTTGTAATCCGGCTAGTCGTATTGTAATACGGCGGATTATACAATCCGCCTGCGACATATACAAGACTTAATAAAATACATGGCTGCCAACCTAATTTTAAATGTCATTTCTGATGAATAGTAAACCATAGAGGAGCTTTCTTTTTTTAATTTTGACGTCTCCCGCCCGATCTTGATGATAAATAAAATTATGTTTGACTAAGAATATTTCTCATATTTACAATTTTATTTGAAAATAACTGTGTGGTCGTCGAAAAGTATTGTATGCAACATCGTTTAACTGAGTCAAAAAATGCTCGTAGCGTCTTTTACAACAATTTTCGGCTTCGCCTCAAATTATTACCCACGCCACTCACCTTTTTTGGCCTCTCTTAAACAAGGGGTGCATAAAATACTAATAAAGTATAGTTCATACAGAATTGGTACGGAATGCAGGTGTCTTAATTACTAGCAATTATTTATTATTCTTTGCTATGCAACAAAAAACTTACTTGTAATGGATTTCATCATCCCCCGAACAACACTTGTCCACTTTCTTGGTTGGTTTTGTTCAATTTATTATTCATAATTGCCCAGTCATTTTCGATTGGACGAAACTGAGGACAATTTGGTGGATTAATGGTTTTGGGTATGTATGTAATACCTACACTTGATTTGTTTCATATCACGCCAACACTTTTTTTTATAGTGGCAGCTGGTTGAATCAGGACAGAATTTTACAGGGCCGACGTGACTTCTAAAGGTAAAACTCTTTTCTGCAGGCAACCTTTCATGTATTTACCTAATGTCATTGTTGATGTTGTAATTAAAGTTTATCGCTTGAGGCCGCAACTGCATATTCCTTGCTATATGTTTTTTTTTAGTACCGGGTAGTTGATTAAAATCGAGTTTTACGTACGTCTCGTCGTCCAGCAACAAACAATTGTTGAATTCTGTTAATACTTGGTCGTGGACTCTTCGAGCTCGAGTTATGGCTGTTAAGTTCCGTTTAAGGGGCCGATTTAGCTGTTTTATAGCTCGATAGCTCTTTAAGCCTGCTCGAAAGCGGCTCTGTCCCGTAGTATTGCGATTTTTCATAAATTTTCGAGCTAAATCATAGTCAGATAGTCCAGGTTTAGCTTGACTGACCTTATAACTTCCATCTCCAGGTTCTTGTCTTTGGTGCCAAGGCTTCGATGGGTTTGAGTCTTCCTATTGAAAGATAGTGGTTTTCGGAATTTTTACGACCTTGGCAATCTCAATCAGTTCACAATTTACTTCCTGTTTTCCATGTCCTTGGTCAAAAACTAAAGTACTGCAGTTGATAGGAAATTCAATAGATTCTTTTTCGTTTACAATTACACAGATAAAATTTCTTAAAGTGATAAAAGGCAGATATGCTCAACTTGCCCCGATACCGAGGTAAGATGAGCAAGCCAAAAAAATCTGCTTCATCTGCTTCACATTCTTATTCAAGACTTTGTATTACACAAATGTATGTTTGAGTATGTAATTAATATGTTTTTATGGCTTGCGTTCGCGTGCTGTCTACTACGATTTAATAAGTAAGTATAGCTAATTATGTTTCAGATAACTGGGCCAATCAACTTTTCGATATATATTAATCATTAACGGATAACGTTGTAATACAAATATGAAAATGTATATATCTACTGCTGTTGTTGTCCTAAATATCAATTACTAAAAATTGGTAAAAAAATTAGCCTTTATAACATTATGCAATTTTAATACATAACTTTTTTTGCAGAATAATGATTAACTTATATTGAAAACACCCTATAACGCCGTTTTATGACATGAATACCAATAATAGCTAGTTATAAAAAAATCCATACTAAATTCCCTTGATCAACTTGCCCTTTTGCAAACTGCTCAACTAGCCCCGGGACTTGATTTGTCAGAACAAAAATATAAAAAAAAAACAGTAATAGATGTGCTAAAATTATTACTACATTTCGATAAACACATAAACTGACAATCAATGTATTCATATCAAAAGATATTACTGGGAGCACTTCTTATCGCAGATCTATTTAGGCGATAAATTCAAACATCAATATTTAACTTTTAAGATCAAAAAATATAGATGACTTTAGCCATTACAAGTATGTCGCGCTCCCCATAGGAACTTGTTATTGGTTCTTGCCTAGCGTGTGTAGTTTCCAAGACATTTAGGTTGCTCAACCTGCCCCTCTCTACCTTACATCTAACTTTTCTACGCACATGGCACATAAGACTTGTGTTGTTATTTATGTTATTTTTATTTGTAGTTTTTTTAGTGTTTTGAGTTGTGCTTTTTTATGAAAGGTAACAAATAAATAAATAAAGTAAATAACTACAAAAAACTCCTTATCTTCGTTATACTGCTTTTTATGTCTTTTGCAAATATACTTTTCTGAGGATGGTTTTTCGGGCAATTTTCTAGAACCACATTTACTGCAAATATATTTGTTCTCATTTTTACGGGTCTATCGAGTTTAAAAGACTACCGAGGTATGGTTTATGTCGCGAGTCGAGCCCTTCTTTTAGCCTTACTGAATTGAGAAGACTTTTAGATTTCCTGCATATAAAGCTCAACCCCTTATATGAAGATACATTTTTTTATGTCGTTCCAAAAGTTATGAAATGATTCAATGCCATATATTAAAAAAAATATTCAAGGTTCAAAATAAGCGCAAATTAATACAAATAAGAAGCTTATTTTCTTCAATCTTTATTTCAATTCAATATAATAAAAACCCTAGGTGATTTCTATCATAATATGGTATTGATTTCTTATTTAAGCTATATTATAAAAAACTTAATTTCAAAACATAAATCTAGCGAGTCTTCTTAAGGGCTTTAGTCTTTGTAACTTTGTAAAATAACTTAAGTTTTGACTACATGCCTTAAAATTGAGTTGAGTCTTGGAATGTAGGACTCAAACGACTCGAGTCTTTACTATCACTGGACTTGACTTTGTTCCAAGCAATATTGCAGTTGATAAGAAACAAGCATAGATCTAAATAAAAATCGTTCATACTGCCATTTTTTTTGGTGCCTTTGGCTTTTCACGTGCTGTTCTTTTATTTTTATTTTTAATTTGTATCACACGCCGACAGATGTATGTGTGAATTATCTTCGCTTACCGTTAGTTCATCGTAAGGTTCTATCCAACTTAGAATTATACTATTCTCAAGGCTGTTATTTTGATGAAACGTGGTATTGATAATATGGATCACAACAAACATTTTTTTGGTCGCTGAGAAAAAAAATACATCACACACGGAACTGGGAACAGAATGTCCTAAGCCTATTTATTGTCACTAGTGTTCGTAACTGAGTCCAAACATCGATCCAGGTCCGCGATGCTTCGAATTCGTAAAGGCCCGGCCACCACATTGGTCCAGGTAAGTCTAAGGCGACCGGCGGCGAGCGAATCCATGAGGGATGCCGATACGGGAACTCCCGCTCGCACGTATGGTTTTCCGCTAAGCTGGTCGCCTTAGACCAATCGACATTTAATGTCGTGGCCGGGCCATAACGCTACACTGCCTTCTTGTTTCCTAATAAATATTGTTCCAAAAGTCCAACAATATTTATATCCAAATTTTCTGTAGTATTTAGAACTACTTTTAACTCCATATCGACAAAGTGGGACGTTTTACGAAAAACTCACATTTAATCCTATAGGTACAAATCTTAGTCTCTTGGCATAGTTAAATGAAGCGAAATCAGCACCAGAATACTAGAAACCAGTAAGGATATTATGCATAAGTCAAGGATATCTTAAGGAACACGGGAAGAATGGCCACATATCTTGACGACAGCCTCATAATTTAGAAAGCCGCATACAAAAAAAGAAAAATATATTTGGTAAAGATAGTTCGGAAGAGGTTTCGAAGAATTTGTAATGTGAGTACCGGATATGCAGCAGTGATAAAAAGTACTACAATCAGCTGAGTTAAGACCTCCTGGTTAATTTCCAAAGCTAGAAATGATAGCTATCTAACTATATCGATCCGATTTTATTATTTGAAATATACTGTTTTTTATCGGTATATGCTTTTATAATTGCTCAAAAAGCCCGGACCTATTTTAAGATTAAAAGAGGTTCTTAAAACTAGGACACTTATTATGCCCAACCCTATATATTATTTTAAATTATGATCAATTAAAGTACAGTCAAGGGCATAAATATATATACACTTCTCCATACTGATCCCTTACAAATGTGTCTAGATATGAATGCACTCGACTGTACATTACCCAGCGATAAAGTCTGCGCATCAGTCTTTGGAAAGAGACAAATAATATTGCATAAACGTCACATATGTTAGAGAGGGGCAACGCTCTATAAAGCCGAGTCTCTTTCCAGAGACCGATGTGCAAACTTTATCGCCGGGTACTGTATTTCTACAAGAGCCATTTAAAATTACGAGTTTCATAATTCTATTGATACAGTAAAATATTATCTACAAGAAAGAGCTAAATGGACTTGTATATAAAACACTGTGCTGTCTTTAGATTTTTTGCTACTGCTACTGCTGTCCTTTTGCGAAAAAATGCTTCATCTTATTAGAAAAGTATAGTTACGCCATGAATTTTTGGCACCGGTAATAAGTTTTTCTTAATTGATAGCACGTAGAGAGTGTTTTCAAGGTTGATTAACCAAAAGTTATTCTTCAAAGTTAAGTGTTTAAGTTTTCTCTTGTTTAAACTACTACTACTATCAAGTATCCAGTCGTTCTCGGGATGTATAGTTGAAGCACTCTTCAGCATAAAGTCAATTTTTAGATTAGGTTGTGTCCACAAGGATCACTCGTGGAATAATATTATCTTCGGGGGTGTCCTAGTAGACACAAGATCCAATAAGATCACCTGGGGGTTCTTAGAAGACAGAATTGTCCAATACAATCACCTGGGTGATCGAGGTCAGGTGATTACGTGGATAGAGTGATTTTTTGTTGTAATTCATCATTTTTTTTTTCTTTCGTATTTTGAACTAATTTTATCATGTGGCATGCATCCAGAAAAACAGTTACTTTGTGTTTTCATATTTGTTGGGTCATCAAGTTGGCAACCTAATAGTTTCATTGTCAAAGTATTTGATTTGATAGCTGTGAGTCCAAAGTGTGCTTTGTCCAAGTCGCCAATCGTCCAAATTTCAGTTAAGGTGCATTCAGAACAAACGAACTTTCGCTATTCTAACCCCCCACTCTACGAAATTCGATCGTTACACAAAACATGATTGGTTGATTTCGTAGAGCGGGGGATAGAACAGCGAATGCTCTTTTGGTCAGAATGCACCGTTACTCAATTGGGCATTTTCGCGAGAAGAGATACAAAAACTTATTTTTCTGAAACAGGTAAATTTTATGTTTTTCCTGCTCAGAATCACGAGCTCTTTCGATCCTACTAGAAGAAAAAGTGTCCCAAATTTTTGATTCTATTACGTAACCGTTTTTCAAACACTTTGTACAGTGCTAAGAACTCAAAAGGGGTTGGGGTATTAGTAAAATAATTGATAATACCTTTAAACAATAATTTATTTCAACAGTCTAACATAAAATAAACATTAAACACTTTAGTGTTAGGTAGGTAAGGTTTACATAAAACTAAAATTGGACTTTTATCTTCATAAAATCTTATGAGTAAACAGTTAGTTATATTATTCTATAATCATAAGTTATACCAATTTGACAAATATTATCCTTTTTAGAAACTGCATAGCTGTTATTTGACTTTTTTTATAATTTCAAATATTTCTTTAAATATTTGTTAAAACGAATATCTCGCAATGTTCTCATTCTACTCATAGAAGTTCTTCGTTTAATACGAATACCTAATCATACGTGGGGTGCCTTTTAAGTTGTGTCGTTTGGAAAAACTATAGACAATTTAAGTGTTAAATTGTATTTTTTTTTTAAAGTAATCACCGTGATACCTATATAATACACTTTTTCATTCGATCTAACCGGTTTTCAAAACACTTATTCCATCCAGTCCGGAGTCGGGTCTCCAAAATGGTCGTTTTGTATGCCTCAACCGCTTCTTTAGGTGTCTGATACCGTTGACTTAAGTCGTTGCTTAATTTTTGGAAAACCATAAAAATTGTTACGGCTTAAGTCTGGATTGTACGGCGGGTGTTCTAGAATATCGACGTTTTGCTCTTTTAAAAACGCAATTATTTTCTGGGCGGTGAGTGAGCTCGCATTATGGTGAGGCAGTACTATACGACTCCTTGGGTTATTTTTCGAAACACGCCGATAACTCCTGGTAAACAAACAGTGGTATACTAGTCACTAGTCAGCGTTATTAGCGTTAACTGTTTTACGATCCTCGTGCACGATGGTGGCAACGTGGCCACATTTCGCCACAAACGTGGCAACCAATTTGTCGCAGAGTTTTTTGACACTATCGCACGCGAGCCGGTTTTTGGTCATCAGTCACTGAGTGAATGTGGTGTCCGTGAGATCAACTTTTTTACGCCTGCTCCTGCCCATTTGCAAAATGCTCTGAACACTGGTCCCTGAAATACTTAAGGAAGCTTCTATCTCACGGTATGTCGCATGACGATCTTCGAAGATCAGTTGCCGTACACGTACAGCATCAATGTTCTCCCTGGGTTACGGCTGTTTTTGGTCGACCTTCATGATGCCTAGAGCAACCACGTTGAAATTCTAAATACCAGCATTCCACAGTCCGGAGCCGGAGGCGTGGTGCTTTATCATTGAAAACCGTATTCAACTTTTCGTAGCAATGAAGTCGCGTTAAGCCCCTTTTGAAGTTGTAAAAAATTATCGCACGTAAATTTTCCTTCGGAATTTCCATTTTGCCAACAGACTTCTCAACTTTGAACCGAAGCTGTACTAAAACGGTTCGGCTGATTTCGGGTCTTTGTTTTGTTTTCGAATTCTAAATTCAAATATTTTAAGACGATACAAGTTTTGTTTTAATGCAATCATGGGAAGTTTGCAAATGAGAGAACTTAAAGGGCAGCCCTCGTAATAACGGCCTTCTTTCAATGGCCTGTTGTGCCATCCTTCCAATGGATTAGTGGTTCGTTGGTTTTCCTCAGCCACGCTTAATATCTCGAAATATGGCACCCATTGTTATTCGAAATATGTGCAGAATCTCTCGAAAACTGGCATTTTCACACATCACCGAGTTTCTTTATGTCGAGCTACTCGTCAGTCATGACATTTGTTCGTAACAACATCAAGTATGAGCATAGTCTCTTAACGTTTCTACCGATGACTGGCCGCGACTACTACCGCGAAAATCGAAATTCTTACATTTCGAGGATTTTTCTGTCACTCCAACGAAGGCTTCATCAGAGTGAGAGAGACAAATCCTCAAAGTTTGCGAATTTCGATGTTCGCGCTGATCTAACTACAGCTTTTCAGACTTATCGCGGATGGCCTTATGGTAATGAAAAAAGCAACCACTTGAGTAGGCACCTGGGTATACTTTTTTTAAGGCATTGAACTATTCCGGTTCAAAGTCTGCTTTGTAATTTTTGATATCAATTGCAAATTCGTCTTTTAAGACAGTAAACTGTGTTTGGTATGTTTTTTGTTCTTTATTAGGAAGGAGACAGTACACAACTGGACCAATGTTTGGAATTTACGGTCAGGTTTACGGTAGTTCTACATGTAGAGTGAAAATTTGCTTGAAGGGCTTAGCTGCCCTCTTAAATCAGCGTAAAACTTATATTTTCTTTTAGAGTTTTTGAGTAGTTTCCGCGCCATTTTTGTACAAAATATTTTTTTATCGCCAATTTTCTACCACAAAAATCCTCTGTTAAGGTTTTTAGAAGATCATCTGCTGGCTTACGAAACGATAAACTTTTTAATTCCAGAGTTTTTTTTATACCTTGTTAGTGAATCTCTTTTTGAATGATATGTCGGTATCGGTAGATCGTCTGGCGCTACAATACCATAGTCATCGAGCTGCTGGATAGATTACTCGAAGAGTTGCTGCACAGATCTATAATCAATAATCATTTTACAATTCTATATAGTCAATCTTCATGTACAATTTCTAGAAAAGTCAGGTTCGCACGTGTACACGCTCTCGCGAAGTACTAAGTCCCTTGATTCGTTCAGGGTCATCAGTCATCACTCATTATTCTTCACATTCAGGATCAAAAAAAAAGCGACTCGGAAAAGCGTGTTGGACAAAATGCATGTTAGACTCAAAGCTTGTTGGACTTAGTCATGTTGGACGAAACGCGTGCTCTAATCCATTTGGAAGAATCGCGTGCTCTAATCCCTTTGGACGTATCGCGTTTTGGACCCACATCCAGTGTTGCCAGATCGGATTTTAGTAAATCCGTAGGGCTTAGGTTAAAAATCCGTAGAAATCCGTATTTAGTCGCTAGCAAAATATCCGTAGTTCTACGGATTTTTTTTGAAGGCTTATGTTACAGTTTTTTCAGTATCTTACATAAAATTATGACATTTGGGCCCATGTTACACTATCATATTATGCAGTGTGTATGTCCATTATAGTGTTAGTTTACACGAACATTTTTTCAACCTGCTTACTTGTGGAATTTGGTTCTCTTATTTATCGCCGAAAATTATATGGCCGAATATCATTTCCCAACTCACGTTTCCCGTAATTTTACTTCGCCGAATGTTCATTTCCCAACTTATTAAAATGTTTTGTTTTATTTGCCAACCTCACAGTTACCAACTTAACATTTGGTCGGTGTTTTACAAAGCAAATTTTAAATATGCCAACATTCATATAGCCGAATGTTTTACTTGACGTAATATACACTTCGTTGTTTAAATTGTTTACCAAATGTTTCATTAAGTACAATTTCGTTTAGCAACTACGTAATATTATTTGTGTAACTATTAATATAATACGGCAATGAAAATGGAATCGATCTTGTACCTAAAATATGCGTATTGGATTTCGAAAAAGCTGCGATAGTTGTGATACTGAGTCTTCGATCAACTTTTGAAGGAATTTATTTACAAGGATGCCATTTTCACAAATTTTATACAGGCAATTACCTTTTTTTGAAATACCTCCTTTTTCTATTATTTTCTTGTACAGTAGGTATGAATACTAGCATATCTTTTTTTCGGGACGAGAAAAAAAAATAACCTCGAAGGGCAGGCACCTTCTAACCTAACCCGGCCAAGTCGGATCTGCACTGGAAGGCTTTGCTCACTCGCTTCGCTCGCTCGCTCATTTTTTCCTTCTGGTAAAAAAAACCATATAAATAATAGTGAAAATAGTTTTTTTTGTTGGTTTGTTTTTCAGTGTTTGCCAAAGAAAGAATTAAGTATGGGTAGGGTTCTTTGTAACTTGCCAAACGTATGAAAAGGCAACTGTTGCATCAGCGAAACGTTATTCGTCCATGAGTTGTTCGGTCAAGTGAACCATTTGTCAAATGATAAGTCTGCCAAAGGTTTAGTTGCGTTATAATAATCTGCTTTACAATAATTCTGCCAAGTGAAACGTTGTCATACAAAAATTTGGCAATCTTTAGTTGTCAAAGTAAAAGGTCGGCGAAACGTTGGCTGGCAAATGAAAATCGGCCAAATAAAATTCGGCGAAAAGGCAGAACACCGTGGAATTTACTATGTAGATACTACTTTAGGACGGACGAATGGACTTGTATCCAGAAATAGTAATTGATACTTCTGGATACAAGTCGATTCATAATCTATATACAGGGTGGGAACGAGTATACCGGCAGACTTTACCAATACATTCTTGATGACAAAAGTAGTAAAAAAAAATGTGACATATGCATATGTCATTTCCGAACAAAAAAAAAATTTTTTTTCCTTTCTGTTTTGTGATATTTTGATTTCTTTTGTACATGACCAGTAATAAATTGTAGGGAAAGAATATTTTTTTCAGTGTTTTTGAATTTTTTTTAAGTTTAACATTTTTCTGAAACTTTTTTCTCATTTTCTCTAACTTTAATCAGTGTGTATGTCGAGATGAAAACTATTACTGTAAGAATTTTAATCGTGCAGGCATTTTTCAGTGACTTGTGATGAAAATAGTTTTTTGAATAACATGCCATTATCTCTTAAAAACTAAGCTGAATCCAGAAAAGTTCATATGACATTATAGCCTCAAAATGTGTTCAGGAATACACCTTTCAAGTTAGTCGGTATACTTACTAGGCACCCTGTATATAAAAGAAGAAGCTCCCTGATAAAGATGCACGCACAGCCTAAACCCCTGGTCCTAGAGACCCCAAATTTGGCATGTAGGTTCCTTTTATGGTGTAGACGAGCACTAAGGAAGGATTTTTTAAAATTCGCCTTCTAAGGGGTTGAAATGGGGGTCCAAAGTTTGTATGGCGAAATAAGTTTAGTAGAACTATTTTATCCGAAGCTTCGGAAGAGTATTCTTTAAAGTAATTGAGTAAAGGTATGTTTAAGGTTTTTTGAAAATTCAACCCCTGAATAAGGTAAAAAGGGAGACGAAGTAAAAAAAATCAAGTTGGGTATCGTTTCTATGGTTTATCGGGACGTAGATCACGAATACAATAACGATTTTAAAATTTAACGCGGCGGATGTGAAATACTATGTACACGGTTATGGAGTGATGGGGTAAAATTCGAAAAAAACAATACAGTTTTATTATTTATGTTCATTTCTGTTTCTAAAGATTCCAAGTTTAGCGCGTAGGTTTCTTTGAGGGTGTAGAGGTGTTCTAAAAAAGGTTGAGTCGAAATTCACTCCCTAGAGGGTGCAAAGGAGGTCCAAAGTTTGTATGGCGAAACAAGATTAGTTGGACTATTTGTCCGAAACTTCGTAGGAGTATTCTTCAAAGTAATAGAGTAAACATATGTTGCAGGATTTTTGAAAATTCATCTCCTGAAAAAGGTAAAAAGGGTGATGAAGTGAAAAAAACAAGTTAGGTATCGTTTCTATGGTTTATCGGGACGTAGATCACGAAAACAATAATGATTTTAAAATTTAACGCGGCAGACGTGATATACTGTGTACCTACACGGTTATGGTGTGATGAGGTAAAATTCGACAAATATCAATGTAATTCTATTATTTATGTTTATTCTGGTTCCAGAGATTCCAAAATATAGCGCGTAGGATTCTTTGAAGGTGTAGGGGTGCTCTAAAAAAGGCTAAGTCAATCAAGTCACACTCATTAGAGGGTGCAATGGGGGTCTGAAGTTTGTACGGGGAAACTTGACTATTTAAACTGTTTTATCCGAAACTTCACAGGAGTATTCCCAAACATAAATGACTAAAGACATGTTTTAGGGTTTTTTGAGAATTGAACTCTTGAAAGTGGTAAAAAGGTTAAACAGTAAAAAACAACATGGTTATCGTTTCTATAGTCTATCGTGTCGCTGTACCGAGGTGTACGTGAAATACCATCACCTTGCTCGCGAAAAGCCTTACTCTAGTGTTAAGGGCGATGTAATTTTCAAACAATATCTAATACTAAAGAAAGTAGTGGCTATCTATTTGTTCTTTAATTTATTTATTTTATATCATCTTCGATCAATCCATCGGGGCATCGACAGTAGATGAGCAGCAGGTTCAGTGGCATATCTAGGGGGGGGGGGCAGGGGGGGCTCGTGACCCGGGCGCCAGATCATAGGGGGCGCCAAATCGGCCAAAATTTTAGATATACTTTTGCATATTTTTTACGTAAAAAATGAAAATTCATAAAATAGACTGGTACGTTTTCCCCGGGCGTGAAATTAAGAGGGGCGCCAAATTGGCAAAATATTTTGATTTTATTGTGCATAATTTACATATGACGAAAATCTGTCGGTAGGTATGCATAAATTTTAGAAAGGTACTTTTACCCGGGCGCCAAATCTGCCAACATTTTTGATTTCCTTGTGTATAATCAACACATAAAGAAAATCTTTATGTTTTATTAAAAAAAAAATGCTAGATTGGTACATTTTCCACGGCGCAATATCAGGGGGGGCTCCAAACTAGCCAAAAATTGTTATTTCCTTAAAATGCATCATTTACACAAAAAGAAATCAAATTAGGGTGGGTGCCAAATCGGCCAACATTTTTGATTTCCTTGTGCATAATCGACACATAAAGAAAATCTTAATGCCTAATTTAAAAAAATGCTAGATTTGTACATTTTCCACGGGCGCAATATCAGGGGGGCTCCATACCAGCCAATTTTTTTTATTTCCTTATGCATAATTTACATATAAAGAAATCAAAAATGTTTAGTTATGCCTTAATTCACAAAAGGTCAATTTTATAACTTTATTTCAGAAAGTCCGTAGTGTATTTTTTTTGTCTTTTTCTTTAGATTTCACTTTTTTCTTTTGTTAACCGCGTAATGCCTTATTTGCAGAATTTTTAATACCAAAAGTATGGAAACAAGTTTGTTTCCTGGTCCTACATATACATGTAGTATTTATTAGCTTCGAACATAGCCTATTATTCGGACTCTCATTCATTTGCGACCTTTGATTGTAGGGGATGGATTTTTTTATAGTAGGCACCCCTAATGGCGTCTGTTATTTTGATCAAATTTCAGCTTCTTATGTTTGACAGTGTCTTGTGTCACTTATACAGTTTTCAGAAAATAACGTTTTTAGGTGTTTACGTGTTTAGGGTTCCATAGCCAAAATGCCAAAAACAGAACCCTTATAGTTTCGCCATGTCGGTCTGTCCGTCTGTCCGCAGCATAGCTCAGTGGCAGTTAATACTAGAAATCTGGAATTTTGGTACAGGTATACGTATTAATCATGCCAACAAAGTGCTACAATAAAAATATACAAAATAAATTATTTTTCGGTTACGTCCCCAATTGGTGAAGTAGAAAAGTTTTTTTTATTTGCTGTAATTGTATAGTGTGGGTTAAAGTCAATATTTTCGGAGATAATCGCTCCAGAAGAAAAAAAAATGTGTACCTCACCCCTACCTTTTGATCTGTAGGTCCAAAAAATATTTAAAAATCATGAATCACACTGTACTTATATACGTAGATAATTAAAATAAAACTATTTTGAACATAATTGGCTCAGCCGTTTTTGAATAACTACGTAACCCTACACTGAGCAGTGAGCATGGCCCAACATGCTCTTGTCGGGTTTTTTCTTATTAACTACCCACATACTTTTTTTTATTATTAGTCCGTATTTTATTAACTAAGACCCATCTTTACAGAAAATATTAATATCACTTGTTTAAATACAAGAAGGAAATAAAAGGAATCGAAAAGTTCAAACTTTTTTATACTACTAGGTACTTCATACCTAAAAACTACTACTAATTTCTAAATTACCTAGTTTTCTTATCAATCATTCACGTTAGTTGTTTATAGGTATAGAAAAGTCACTAAATGTCTTGTTAGAATGTACAGTATACAGTATTCCTAAATATACACAGACATTGTAGTTGAGGTAACAAACATAAAAAAAAGATATAGTCGAATTGAGATGTCGTTTTTGAAGTCGGATGAAAATCAACTTTTTCCTGCCTAGTAGGTTGAATTTTGGAAAATATTACGGAATCCTAAATGTGATCCTTTTAAGTGTTCCGTACTAACTAGGAACCCTTTAAGTTCAGTTAAGGGGGGGGGGGGGGCGCAAATTTGGCGCCTGCCCCGTTCGCCTTTTACCCTAGCTACGCCCCTGAGCAGGTTTCATGTTAATGATAATGACTCATAAGTCGACTTTCGGGAGGGGATTTTGCTCATGTATACGGAAACCACCTTAAAGTTAGTTGGAAATACATTGTATATATTGTATACGTATTAGGCCGCCGCGCTGTGTTACTAAATATGGGTATCTTTCAATCGAGATAAAAATTCCAGAATAAAAATAATTGTGTCCGACTGTCTAACTTTTCATCCGTGGGTTCAAAAAAGGATCATGAATATTGGGCTTATAGAATACTTTAAAATAAAACACAATCGGCCCAGCCGTTTTTGAATTACTTCGGGACCCTATACTGAGCATGGCCCGTCATGTGCCCTTGGCGGGATTCTTAATGATAAAACCTACTAGCTAGATCCTAGATCTAAATAAATATTTTATGAAATAGAATTACTATCACATTTTTATAACTAGTGATGTGAATTGAATGAATTGTATAATATAGATCACTGTGAAGGCTGCGTGTGACCGAACGCGGAACGTAAAATTAGACTTCATCTTTTTTATGGGATTGCGTTTCGTTATACACAAAAATAGAACTTACTTTTTTCGTAATAAAGTTTTCATGATAAAAAGTGCTATTATTATGATTAGTCTTAAATTGCGTAGATTTAATACCAATTTACGTAGATTCCGTAACTAGGCCTAAAATCCGTAGATCTGACAGTGGCACCGCTGCCCACATCCATCAAAAATACCTCACACTTTCCTAAAACAATGTTAATCATGACCTTTCATTTCTATTTTAGACTTGTGACGAAATTATATTTTAATTGAATTATTCACTCCTACTGACATCATGACATCAGGACGTATATAGTGTATACGAGCCCCGATGCAGTGGAGTTCGTCTAGTTCGAAACAATTTTTACAAATTTTTGAATATTTTAAAAATGATCACATGTCATTATGATAATGATAAATTGTATGAACGTTAGTCATGGTTAATGTACTACATTTCAAGAGACACAACAATCTGAAGTACGCTTTTTCAACTCAAATCGATTTTAACAAACCAGTGTCTAAATTATATTTTCGTTCACCACCGTAATTCCGCGCTTATAAGCTTGAAGCAAAATTCGCAGTGCATCAGGTGTACCATGTCGTCTTTAATATTAATGGCGTTCTTTACATTTATTGATTATTTACAAAATTAAAAATTGTAGAATATTTTTTTAAAAAATAACTCTCGTAAAATAGTTTTTTTTTTATTCTGATTTATTAAGTCTAAATATTTCATACTCAAAGAAACTACTTTAGTACTACTATTGAATAGTGCTTAGGCTACAAAGAGACGGTAAAGCTCGACTCTTTTTACACGACTACCCGACCGCCTTACCCAGGAGTGTAGTTTTTCACGATTCATGTACAGTCGAAGACAAAATAAGGGGTATACAAAAACGTTCAAAAATATGTCCCAGTGCACTCTAATTCTGTGTAATAAGAACGTCGTAACATATTTATGAACGGATTCTTTCGATACTTATTTTTGCACTTGACTGTAAGTGAGTGGATACCATTATTTTACATTAAATTACATGTATGTTATGTTTCCAACCAAATAATACATTCCTTCAGATATACTTTTGCATTCATGGAGCCTGAGCCTGACGTAATGTATGGCTCGGAGATATTACCAAATTCATCTATGCATCTTGCCATACTTAATATTTTGCGAAAAATTTGGTTTTGGTCAACTTTTTCATCGTAAGTCACGTCGTTACGACTGGTACAATGGAAGTCCTGCTTCCCAGGAATGTCGTTGGGATCCACCGGAACATAAGTTTCATCGTCAATAATAATATGAATAATGTACTTTGCGTCGTTGCGCCTGCTAAATCCGACATGTGCTAGATTTTAATTAATTCAATTAATACCCTTTGTGTATAGATGCTAGGTTACTATTTTAAAGTCATAAATCAATCACATAGCGAATTTTATAAGCGCAACGACGTTTGCTTAGTTGTTTAATGTACTTAGGGGCCGATTGTTCCACATATGCTTCCTAGATATTTCCACTTCATTCTGGCGACAAATGATTTCGGTAGTTTTAATTTATCCGCTGCCACTCTGACGGACGTTGAAGGAGTCTTATCAAAAATCGTTTTAACCCGATTTATATTTCAACGTACCGCCACTGTCCTTGTTCTTAGAATCTGGTAAGGTAATCTTAAAGTTTACCTTACCAGTTTATTCATAAAGTTTTATTGATTTTATTATTCTATGTATACTAGTTCGCCTGGCTCCTTCTTGAAGAAAATGGTTAACTGTACTGTATCTCTTTTATCATGGGACTCGTAAAATAGAATAACTCGGTTAGCTAATGCTTCATATTCTTGACGCTTTATATCGAAAGCATATTTCCGCAATAACGAAATTCCCGCTTCAGACATATAACAAAACCAGAGACGCCATGACACCTAAACTTTTTTCTTTCTAATAAAATTTTCAGCCAGTAACATTTTAAAAAATGTCTCTTTACTTCTGGGACAATTCATCTTTGGGAGCCCATCGACTTACCATTGCCTCATGCCAAAATGTAACATATATCAGAGATACAAAATATCTCACTTGTTTCATGGCATTCAGTTATACCTGGAACATTTAAAAGTTCTCGAGCAAACAAGGACATTTTAAGGGCATATATTTGTTGCAATTTAACACTTGTGGACTTAGTGGAGTCCAAAAGTTAATTTTTTTCTTTATGATTATGTAAAAACACCAACAACACTTGTTACTTGGACGGAAGACGAGCTCCAAGAAACTCATCACAAGGCACCTACTCGAGTACCTAACCAAATTCCCCGTCTACTACTCATTTTTACATGAGCATAATTATTATTATGTTTGGATGTTAGACAAAAACACAATGTAATCACCTTCTACCCTCCACTTGAAATTTCCTACCGTCACATTTGCTACCCGGCCACTATACAGATATGAAATTACTTGAACACAAAACTGATCAAAGTGTGCGACCTTTTTAAAGTTAATCGATTTTTCTGATTTTTGGCATACAAACTTTTTTTGAGACCTTTAATTGAGCGAAGTCAAAAGAAAATCCAAAATTCGGAAAAATTAAACACCCTTATATTTAATATTTATATTTACCCTGCATCTAAATAATTGAAACATGCAAATTTGTCCATAAATGGGTCATTGTCAGTCCGAAAAACAAAAGTTGTCCACTCGGTGGTCAAAAGTTAACAGCTTTTATAAATCTTACCCGCGGCTTCGCCCGCGTTCTAATATCTATTCACTGCATGTTAATGTTTTCCCGCGATTATCTCGCGTTTGCCTTAACCGATTTAAGTGTGGCGGATGGTGCTTTTACCCGCGGTTCGGCCGCGTTCTATAAATTTTTATCACGGTCGTATTAAACTTAAGACCTAAATTCATGATGGCGAATTATTTTTGCAATTTTGACTTCAAATTCCATATGAAGAACTTTTCATCTTCTCGGTAGGTATCGATTTTTATCAATATTAAATCAAAGTTCTAGAAATTTTAGATGTGATAGCTTCTCACTTTTTGTAAAAAGCCCCTTGGATCCTAAGATACCGATTTTTATTAAGGTCGGATTCAAACTAAATAAATTCAAGGTGCCGATCATTTTGTGCAAATTTGACCTCAAATTCATTACTTGTAACGCTTTGACATTTCAGATATAGATTATTATCAAAATCCGCTATCATATTATGGTCATCTTTACCATCTGGTAACTGACAAATGTTTTTTATCTTTAAAAGTTTACATACACACTCACATAGGTGATTGTTGTGTTTTGATGATGAAAACTATCATTTGTCGTTTCCCAGGCCTTACAAAGATGACCATAATTAGGCGAGCTGATTAACATTTGAAGTAACTCAATATTGTTACCGTTTCTTGCAAATTTGACTTCTGCTTCATTATGATGAACAGATCAGTCAGAACTTCAGATTACCACCGATTTTTATGACGGACAATATCGAAACGGAAATTGAATAGGCAGCCTTTTTTGCAGTTTGTTAAGAACCTCTGGTATCCCGATACATCGATTTACACCATTGGATCAAAAATGTCGAAATTTATGGTGACGACTGTTTTGACTTTATAAAAAACACCTTGGATACACAGATATATTATGTACTTTTGATTACTATCGCATGAAAACTCAGGAAAACTTAAAAGGTTATTAACGTTGGTTAACATGCTATATTTAGATTTTTTTTTATCAGAAATAAACACTAAAACGATACCCCTGTCATAACCCGCAAGCCCATGAGACCATAACAGAGAAGATGGTATTTCACGTACACCTCGGTACAGCGACACGATAGTAGACTATAGAAACGATAACCATGTTGTTTTTTTACTGTTTAACCTTTTTACCACTTTCAAGAGTTCAATTCTCAAAAACCCTAAAACATGTCTTTAGTCATTTATGTTTGGGAATACTCCTGTGAAGTTTCGGATAAAACAGTTTAAATAGTCAAGTTTCCCCTACAAACTTTAGACTCATTGCACCCTCTAATGAGTGGATTTTGACTTAACCTTTTTTAGAGCGCCCCTACACCCTCAAAGAAACCTACGCGCTATATTTGGAATCTCTAGAACCAGAAATGAACATAAATAATAAAATTATTTTGATATTTTTCGAATTTTACCCCCTCACACCATAACCGTGTACATAGTATTTCACGTCTGCCGCGTTAAATTTTAAAATCGTTTTTGTGATCTACGTCCCGATAAACCATAGAAAAACGATACCCAACTTGATTTTTTCACTTCATCACCCTTTTTACCTTTTTCAGGGGTTAAATTTTCAAAAAACCTGCAAACATGTCTTTATTACTTTGAAGAATACTCCTAGGAAGTTTCGGACAAAATAGTCTAACTAATCTTGTTTCGCCATACTAACTTTGGACCCCCATTGCACCCTCTAGGGAGTGGATTTCGACTTAACCTTTTTAGAGCACCCCTACATCCTCAAAGAAACCTACGCGCTAAATTTGGAATCTCTAGAACCAGAAATGAACATTCGTATAAATAAATAATAAAATTATATTGATATTTTTCGAATTTTACCCCATTACACCATAACCGTGTACATAGTATTTCACGTCCGCCGCGTTAAAATTAAAAATCGTTATTGTATTCGTGATCTACGTCCCGATAAACCATAGAAACGATACCCAACTTGATTTTTTCACTTCGTCACCCTTTTTACCTTTTTCCGGGGGTTGAATTTTCAAAAAACCTTTAACATACCTTTACTCAATTACTTTATAGAATACTTTTGCGAAGTTTCGGATCAAATAGTTCAACTAATCTTATTTCGCCATACAAACTTTGGACCCCCATTTCAACCCCTTAGAAGGTGAATTTTGTAAAATCCTTTCTTAGTGCTCGTCTACACCATAAAAGGAACCTACGTGCCAAATTTGGAGTCTATAGGACCAGGGGTTTAGGCTGTGCGTGCATCTTTATAAGGGAGCTTCTTCTTTTATATATATAGATAAAAGATAAATAATAAAATTATATTGATATTTTTCGAATTTTACCCCATTACACCATAACCGTGTTCATAGTATTTCACGTCCGCCGCGTTAAAATTTAAAATCATTATTGTATTCGTGATCTACGTCTCGATAAACCATAGAAACGATACCCAACTTGATTTTTTCACTTCGTCACCCTTTTTACCTTTTTCCGGGGGTTGAATTTTCAAAAAACCTTTAACATACCTTTACTCAATTACTTTATAGAATACTTTTGCGAAGTTTCGGATCAAATAGTTCAACTAATCTTATTTCGCCATACAAACTTTGGACCCCCATTTCAACCCCTTAGAAGGTGAATTTTGTAAAATCCTTTCTTAGTGCTCGTCTACACCATAAAAGGAACCTACGTGCCAAATTTGGAGTCTATAGTACCAGGGGTTTAGGCTGTACGTGCATCTTTATAAGGGAGCTTCTTCTTTTATATATATAGATGTTACGATTTGATTAATTATTAGATAGGGCTATAGACCGGGGAACCTAGTTGTACCGTAAATTGTTTTATCCCAAAATTAATACAGGAATTCCTTAACTTTAGGTATGTCCACTGAAAAGACGATAACCTAAATCTGACAACGACCCAAATATATAGAATCTTACACAAAACGAGGAGACATACCTACCCTTTTCCTACCCTTCTAGACAAAACTCACGATTGATAGCACTCACCATCTCGATTAAGAGTCCGGTGTAGGTACTTTTTTTACGAAATTGCTCGTCTTGATACTATATTGAAGTAACTAAAAACAATCCTGCTAGCATTTAAGCATATACACACCGTATATACACCGTGTCCAATAAGTTCGAATACACATATTTTACCTCAGTGCTAAAAATACAGGAATCCTAGGTGTTATCAAATAGTAATGTAAAGAGTATTTTCATCTTAATAAAATACAACCACAATGAATATTTATATCCGCAGTGTCTAAGAATAAAAGAGTGTAAAGTGCCAACAAAATACTTGCTCGGCACGCAGGTGACGAGTTAATTTCTATTACGTGAATCCGCTGGATGCGGGTGGCGCAGGACCGGTCATTGTGGCAATCTTTGGGGGAGGCCTATGTTCAGCAGTGGACGTCTTTCGGCTGATATGATGATGATGATGATGACGTGAATCCGTATGGGGTAGAACAGACTTATCATGTTCAAAATTGGCGATTGTGGGTACCTAGAATAGAACACATTCCGGGCTATCAGAAAAATGGTCCTGGGTTCCAGAGCTCACTATCGACCATGGCGTGGGAAACAGTATGTAAGCGAGTTACACTGCCTTCAGTACTTTTAGATAAAAGCGTTAAAATTAACGTTTTTTTTTTCTATAAAACCGAATTTGTGGAGAAGATAAATGCTCCTAAGTTTAAAAAGTGCTTGGGAAAGAGTATCATGTTTTCAAACAAGACGCAACTCCAGCACTATCGACCATGGCGTGGGAAACAGTATGTAAGCGAGTTACACTGCCTTCAGTACTTTTAGATAAAAGCGTTAAAATTAACGTTTTTTTTTTCTATAAAACCGAATTTGTGGAGAAGATAAATGCTCCTAAGTTTAAAAAGTGCTTGGGAAAGAGTATCATGTTTTCAAACAAGACGCAACTCCAGCACAGACGGCAAATGGCGTTCCAGCGTGGCGTTTCAGACTAAATTAGCAGTTTTTTTAGCCGATACATGAATTTCCATGCAGTCCTCCAGGTTTAGGAGCCATAAGATTATTTTGAATGGTAATACATGTTTTAAAGACTACATTTTTATAAAATCAGGAACCTAGATCATTTCAAAAAGGTTACCAGGAGTCTTTGTGGTCAAATGTGAAGAAAATGGTGCGTGCCGCGTAAGATCCGTTTGAAACGCGTTTCAGGCTGGTAAAAAAGTTATAGCTGGAGTTATTCCAAAATATTTGTTGTGAATATAGTATATAAGTCTGCCATTCATAAAATATAATAATAACTGTAGGATCTTTTTGCCCATTTGTTTTATTCGATATTTGTTCTGTATTCGGATTTATTGGACACGGTGTATAAGATTAGGTAATTTGGTAAAACTTTAAGACAAAAACACAAACAAATATCTTAAACTTAAACCACAGGGTGGACACGGCATACTAAAACTCAATCTGACATTTGTCCGTGCCTGCGTGCGTACGGGTATGTCTGTACACCGCAACTTGGACAGTCGCGCAACAGGGCTGCCTCAAATGTGGCAGATTAACTAGTTGGTACTTAAGTAACAAATGAATATATATTTATATTCATTTGTTACTTAAGTACCAATATAACTTTAACCTGTACAATACACATTTACTAATTTCTAAGTAAGTATATACTTGTAAATAGCAGACTCACTTTCACCACAGAATAAGTAATTACAGCACCTCTCCAACTCTAACAGAACAGAGCACCGTAACCCAAGGAAACTATTGTATTTCTCACATCCAAGAAATATCACTTTTTTAACACCATTTTATTATTGTTACTTGGTTTAAAATAGACACGTGTCATCTACATAATAGTTATATATTGTAATAAACATTTTCATGTTAGCTTTGACATCTGCTTCCATAATATTGATGATGATTTTAATGAAACCGTAATAGATATTCTGTCATTTTCACACCACACTTTAAAAAATATGACTTATGACGTATTTAACTAAATAGGGTGTATTTTGTAAACTAACATTCCGGCCGGAGTTGTGTTTGTTTATTGAATAGTGATGCGTACTCACGTAAGATTAAAGTAAAGGATATCAATATCACGTAATTCGTACTTAGAAATAACGAAATTATCTTCAATTACTATAGTACCTATGAAATAACATAGTTTTATAAGCGAATGATGTTCATAGCGTCTCATAAAAAAAGTGTATTTTTTATTGGATTCCGTACAACAGCGCAGTACACAACCATTTTTAACAATAAATGCCAGCCATCTTCTTGCCTACCGACGCATACCTACCCGCAAACGTCATCCGGCGGCCGAGTGGGGTGGGGTAATTCGAATTGGTGCGGGGGTGGTCATGGCCTTTCTGTATGTAGTACTATTACTTATTCTGTGCATAAAACTATCCTATTCGAATAGACTCAAAGTTCCCGGTGCAAAAGTGCTGACTGGCTCATAATTATATGAAACTTTTGTTTTGTAAGATCATAATGTACTATATGAAAGCAAATAAATTACATGAATACGCGTACCGAAACTTATTACTTGGGGATAAGGTTTAAATTTGCATAGGATCAACACTTCACAACACAAGAAAGACGCAGCCTGATCACGCTTTTCCTTTTTTTTATTACAGTGTTTGGTGTTCGAGGATTCTCCGCACGGTGTCACAGCGGGAATTTCAGCTGGTATGCAAGTGGTTATGGTTCCAGATCCCCATCTAGATATTAAATTAACTGAACATGCCACAATAGTACTTCCTACTTTATCTAAATTTCAACCAGAGTTGTTTGGATTGCCAGCTATGCATAAATAATGATGTGTTTGGATACAATTTTAATTGTACATAATTTTAAGTGAAATTTACCAAAATCGAGGAAATAAATATCGTTATACGTTTACACCTCATTGTATTATTATTGCTTATTGCATTAGCATAAAGTGTGCTAAACCCTTTTAAGCCCTCGTATGCCGGATCCGCGTAGGTACAGGAAAACTATAAGAAAAAACACAGAGGTGAAGAAATATTTATATGAATGATTGATTATATTGAATATGAATATTTCTTTTTGCGTAGTTTTATGTAACCATCGCTAGAACCGAAAATAATATTATGTGAATAGATGAAAATGCGAAATGTATAGACATACAGGATGTTTGGTTAGCGGTGTCGGAGCTTTTAAGGGCTTAAAGGCTTTAAAAGCGAAAGAAGTGGTTTTGTAGTTATTCCATGCCATGAATTCAATGCCATGGTTCCAAAGAACAATATTACCGATTATAGTATAGATACATAGTAATTTATCCATACTGACCCAATTATTTGGATTTACCATGCTGTATAAAGATTAGGAAATTATCAGTAGGGCTAGCGAAGATGTCATTCAGCAGTCGTATTTCATAACAAATAAGTAATATACCTCGTTATTTTTCTAGCAGGAATTACCAGGAATTAGCAAATTACCTTAGTAGAATAAATAGTTTATTTGTAATCTTGTACACTAAGTTTAAGCACAGCATAAGTACCTACTGTTAACCTGAAGGAAGAGCGGCGCCACCCAACACAGGCATTTTTTTGCTTACCGGGTGGCTCCATCGCCTAATATTATTAACAAATTGTGTTGTACTGCAATAAAGACTTTTGATGTTTTTGATTTTTTTTTTGAGGAATGAGAGATTGACAAAATTAAACATCGACGTAACTGTGATCGATGAGTCTTATACGTAGGATGCCCTGAAAATTTCGGAAATTTAATACTTAGGAACGTATATTTGACATGTGTTATACCTCTTTCTTACAAGCATAGTCTCATTATTCGAAAACACTGGCCACTTAGAAAAAAAAAAACAATGTCCGATTTTCAATTGTTTTTTAAAGTCGTTGAGTCGCTGGTGAAAATGGAGCTGTCCCGCGAAAGTTTTAGAGCAATGATTTATTATGACTTTAAAAGTGGATTAACACAACAACAATGTGGAGACCGATTAACTATTGCTTTTAGTAGTGAAGCACCTTCAAAGACGACCATATACAGGTGGTATTCGGAATTCCAACGTGGCCGTGTGTCTCTTGCGGATGACGTACGTGAGGGTCGACCGAAAACGGCCGTTACCGATCAAAACATCGATGTTGTTCGCCAACTGATAAAGGAAGATAGGCATGTTACATATCGGGAGATTCAGGAGACTTTAGGCATTGGAATGAGTCAGGTACAAGTTATTTTACAACAAGAGTTGGGCGTGCGGAAGTTATTTTCCCGGTGGATTCCTCACTTGTTATCTGACGACCAGAAAACGGTACGTGTCAATTGGTGCCGCAAAACTTTAAAAAGATTTAATGGAGGAAGCTCAAATGCCGTTTTTAGTATTGTGTCAGGTGACGAATCATGGATTTACGCATATGAGCCTGAATCGAAAAACCAATCTCGAGTTTGGGTTTACGAAGACGAACCGAAGCCGACAAAAGTTGTTCGTTCTCGCAGCACGATCAAAAAAATGGTAGCCACGTTTGTCTCCAAATCGGGTCACGTGGCGACTATCGCTCTTGAAGATCGAAGAACTGTCAATGCCGATTGGTATATAGGCGTTTGTTTACCGATTGTTTTTGCTGAACTGCGAAAAACTAACCCTAACCGCCGTATTATACTACACCATGATAATGCCAGCCCTCACACCGCTCAGAAAACAGACGACTATCTGAAGGGCGAAAACGTCGAATTACTGGACCATCCTCCGTACAGCCCCGACCTAAGTCCCAACGATTTTTTTACTTTCCCGAAAATAAAGAATCGGTTGCGTGGTCAGCGTTTTCAGACCGCGGAAGAAGCAGTCGACGCTTATAAAATGGCCATTTTGTCAACCCCCACTTCAGACTTCAATAACTGTTTTAAAAACTGGTTTCAGAGAATGAAAATGTGTATTAAACACAAAGGAGAATACTTTGAAAAACAATAAAAGTACTTTTATTTCATTAAAATGCGTATTTTTTCCGATTCCCGAAACTTTCAGAGCAACCTACGTAGTGGTCGATAAATAAATAATGTGCCGTAACGTAACTTAGAGGTAAATTACAAGAATAGGGCGTATTCCTCGATAGCATATATGTCGATTTTTAATTTTGCGAATCTCTCGTTCCTGCTAGAAAAATATCCGAGTTATATTTATTAATTATAAATACACTAAAATTAAACTGACCGAAAAAGTAGGTATGAATGGGGAAGAAACCATATTTACTATAATTATACCTAATACCATCATAATTAAATAAAAATGGGGTTGTCATTCTCCGTAAATATTGCTAAGTGGTTTCCAAATTGTCTCTGCTTTGTAAAGGGTTAATATATTTATTAATAATTATCGCTTACATATTATCATATAAGATTGCAGAATTGTTGTGTGCTGAGATGGGATATGGGATGGGCCCAATCCATAGAGGCAGAGAGTAATCCAAATAACACAAATCGTAACACTTTCGCAAACAGGCAAAATTTAGGCGGGCAAGGACGTGAAATTCAATGCCACACGCCGCGAACCCGCTAGGGAGGCAAGCGTCTGACGCTCAGGGTTGTGCCAAATGTATTTCGTATACGTGATGGAGCTACGATTAGCTTTTCTTAAATAGAGTAACGAAGTGTACAACAGAGAAGCATCTTTTATATGAATATTTCACAAGTGCGAAAGAGACACAATCCACAAGACACGTACGAAACAATTTTTGAGCAAGTCCATCCGCATGGTAGTGCTCAAATAACGTTATTATCGGTCTTGACAACAGATTAAGATATCCCAACCCAAATGAAAGTAATTAGACTTACTAACTTTTCTGTTAGTAGCATCCCTGAGCTAGATGCAATGCGTGCCCGCCTGGGGCACTCCGGTCCGGCGTAGTGTGTAGGTTTATAGCTCTTGCCCGCCTAGCGGGTACGCGGTGTCGAATGTGTTAACGACAAAAATATGACGTCCGAAGAGATCGTGAGAGCTCGTTGTCGATAAATTGTAAAGGTGCGTTCAGACCAAAAGAGCATTCGCTATTCTAACCCCCCACTCTACGAAATTCGATCGTTACACAAAACGTGGTTGGTTGATTTCGTAGAGCGGGCGATAGAACAGCGAATGCTCTTTTGGTCTGAACGCACCTTAAGATAAAGGCACTTGCCCATTACCTTCAGCGTATCATACCATGACCGTAGCAAGATCGTATCAAGGACGTATTCCGACACGGACTACCACCTCTATAGGGTGTCCACATTGTTTCATATCCGGGCATAACGGATTTGATGACCGTAGGTAGTGTCCGCGCATCATCTCCGTATCATTAGTATTACATTACCGTTTTACGTAATTTTATTTGTGTTTTCGTGTGAGCCAGACGATCAGGAATAACGATCGAATACTTTTGACAAGAAAATTGTTCATATACGACAATGCCTATTACGAAATTGACCATTAAAGATTTCGCCGACAATCCTTGACGGTCCGTGTATGGCACGCTACAGGTAAGGTCGGTGACGGAACGGGCTAATGAGCGTTGTCTCATACTTTTCAATACTTAGTTAAACTTGCCTTAATCGTACTCCTGTCTAAATCGTACCCCATCAATATCTTGTGAATTGAAACTGCTGAAGCGGCGCAAGTTTTATAAAACTGAACAACTTGGTCGGTGTGTAACATCATTCGAGAAACAACCCCACAGTGGCACTCCATCGAAAATTATTCAATAAGTTATTAATTTCGCTGTTTTCGAGTAATAGTTAAGGTCGATTCTTAAGGATTTCAATTTTGATCGCAATTAGCTATGTATATTATAAGTATTTTGCTTAATTCTTTACTTATTTACGCTATTAATTACGAGTAATATTATCGTCAGTTTAACAACATTTTTTTTTATACGGCAACTTTTAAATCTTAGTTATCTTATGCCTAAATCGTACTCTTCACTTTGTTCTATTTCGTACCGGTACGTTTTAGGAATAATCGTTTATTTGACTGTATAAGATAAATAACCAATGGATAATACAATACTTAGTCATGTCAAGTTATAGAAATAACTCTCTGTGTCATATTAACAAAGGAAATTTAAAAAAGATAAGAAATTTGGTCAGGCTCATGTTGTAGGGAGGAAACAAAATAAGAGACAATAATTTGTGTACCTACGCAATGAAGTCTGGATCCACTGACATTGTGCTGGAGTCGAGAAATATTCTCGTAATGTTATTTTTGACAATGCCATGAAATTATGCAGTCCGACAAACAATTATGAAAGAAAAAAAAAACGTTAAAAATGTTAGTTTTAAATCTGAAATAAGCAAGCTATAAAGTCAACAATATAATAAGATTAGTGGCTA
>JALPQI010012800.1:0-38281 GCA_025490895.1 Thaumatotibia leucotreta | reverse complement strand
ATTTGCAAAAAAAAATGAGCAATAACAATTATTTGGCTAGTATTTTTTTTCATGGCATACGACTAAAAGCCAAATAATTGTTATTGCTTATTATTTATTTTAAATTAATCCGAGTTTCTTTCGCATTTGACATAAGTTTTTTATTAAAATATTACTTGTTTTATAAAATTTAACTATTCCTGATAGAGTAACGATGAAAAATTAATAGCACAAAAGGTATTTAAGCAAATTATAGCACTTAACGTGTAAAAAAGAGGGCAAGTTAGAAAAAAAAAAACGTAAAATTGGCAAAATCTCGAAAACCGTCCAACTTTTACTGAGGTCATGTTATGTTGGTTAGGTACCTCTTGGGTCGACCTACCTCGGGTGTCAGGGTGATCCATTATTTATGGGACACCCTGTACATATTTCGGATGGCGGTTTCAAGCAACTTACAATAAATTACATTTACAAACGTATACACAAGTTCGCACGCAAGGTTGCCTCAACCATTAATATTAATCAACCCCACGAGCTTACATTTGTAGTTACAATAAGTTGCAAGTGGACAAGTACCACGTAATGTCTCTACAAAGTACCGATAGTAACTTGACTGGACCTTACAAAATGTAGATTCTAGCAATGCTTCGTATGAAACTTGCACGAAACTTTCGCACGTAATGTCTCTACAAAGTACCGATAGTAACTTGACAGAACCTTACAAAATGTCGATTCTAGCAATGCTTCGTATGAAACTTGCACGAAACTTTCGCACGTAATGTCTCTACAAAGTACCGATAGTAACTTGACAGAACCTTACAAAATGTCGAATCTAGCAATGCTTCGTATGAAACTTGCACGAAACTTTCCCACGTAATGTCTCTACAAAGTACCGATAGTAACTTGACAGAACCATACAAAATGTCGATTCTAGCAATGCTTCGTATGAAACTTGCACAAAACTTTCCCACGTAAAGTCTCTACAAAGTACCGATAGTAACTTGACAGAACCTTACAAAATGTCGGTTCTAGCAATGCTCCGTATGAAACTTGCACAAAACTTTCCCACGTTATGTCTCTACAAAGTACCGATAGTAACTTGACAGAACTTTACAAAATATCGATTCTAGCAATGTTTCCTATGAAACTTGCACAAAACATTCCCACGTAATATATCTACAAAGTACCGATAGTAACTTTACAGAAATTACAATAACACACTTCTGATAATGTTGTAATTGGAACTTGTGAGAAACTTGTATATGAAAGTTTTAATAACTTACATATGAGCTCTAAGGGTAAGTTGCAAATGACATGAAACGTTTGGCCGTTTCAGCATTGCCATGAGCTTGCTCAGAGCTTGCCATGACATTGCAACCTTGCATTTGAAAGTTACAGCCTCCCAAATATTCATTTCGGGAATGTTACAGAAACTTTCGCTTGCTCAGTGGGAAATAGTCACCTTAAAGCTTCTAAATCCAATTTCAAGAAATTATTCATTTGATTATTCATTTAATCAATTTTGGAGTCATGTCCATATTAATGCAAACAATGACGCACATTTGTCCAATCCCTGACTATGATGATGACGCTGCTACATATTATCAATCTTCAATAAATTAATGATCAGTGACACTTCAATATATTAGTCGAATCTTATGGGATGAGTTGGGATATTGTTATGCTTACAGCCGTCACCACACGGCTATCGAATACAATATGTAGCAACTAAAGAATCTACTGACGATATTTTATTTGACATGTCGCAGAATGGCTAGAATTATCAGACATTTGTTTCATTGTGGCTTCATACATATATTGGGGTGCTTAGCTCGAGATAATTAAAATAGTCTAAATCAGGTTCACACACTAATTAATTATTAAAAATCAATAATAAATACACAACGTCCTTAAATTGCTTAATTTCTAATCAAAATCGCCAATTCAGTAATCAAAATTAATATTCGGGAATAAATGCGTCTACACGTGTGATTGTTGGACGAGATTAGGGGCCTGTTTATCAAAAGTCCTTATCTAATTAATGGTGATAAAAAGGGACTTCCACTTGTATTACTAGTTACGAGCTTTTGATAAACAGGCCCTAGGAATTGGGACGGGGCGGGCGCGCGTCCATGAGTAAGCACTTGATAGGATGCGATGATGTCATGAAGCTTGATCCGTGGATTTTGCGACAGACATATTATTCATACTTCAACACACTTTAGTAGATGAAATATCTATGGGACTTAAAATTCTCGGATACGTAATCCTAACGTTTAAGTTAAAAAGACGTAAGGGACCGAAGAAATGGTTTGAGATGCAAATAGAGAATATTACTATAAAGTATAAATTCGGTTTCCTTTTCGGACCATTTACTTTGGATTCTGAATTAATGTCGTTTGATATAAAATATACACTATCTACATATGAGTTTCTGTTTTAGGAGTATTATGAAAATTTATAGTCTTCATTTGTGTTTTGGATCAAAGACCATAGTTGCCGATTTCTAAAAATAAACATTTTGACAGTTTAGAAAATACGAGTATCAGTCCCATTAAGTCTATCAGAAAAATGGTGAGTCTTGCCCCCATATTAATAAGGATTAATCTATAACTGTCAAAAGTTCATTCTTAGATTTCGCAAACTAAACTTTTGTTTCAAAGTTGTATAATTCTCATACCATCGCAGATAGCAGAACAGTTTATTAACCCTTATGCAGGCTGACAAATCAAAAATGATAATCAAATGTCAGTCTTACTTGTTGAAAATATAATTACAATTTCAAGAGCCACATATGGTAAATATCACAGATGTCATATACCATAGATCAAGCAAACGTATCTACTTAGCGTGTCAAATGAACTCAGTGAAATCCACTGAGTTGTCCGTCTTTAATCGCAGCTTGCAGCTTTCGGGCGTCAAATTTTGTAAGGTGAAGTGAACAAAAACATGAATAATGCCTCCTTAAGTAATATTAATTGCAACAACACAAAAAAATATGAATACTCAAGGGCCTGAGACATATTTAAAATCATAGGCAAGTAACCACTTCAGTACAAAATCTGACACGCTCGACCGCCATACAAATGAATGAACTTGTTTCTCTTATCCAGTAAATAATATATGCTTATGCCGGCTTAAAGGTGAAATTTGTAATTTGAACTCTCGATTTTTACGAAGCTTTGTAGGCAATAGAGTACTTATGTTTATGTATGGTATATTACATTATGTCATAATGTGCGCACCCAGTTTCTTCACCGCTTCATCAGAGCACGCGATCGCGCCATTTGGCTGAATCGGCCATTTTGTCGAACCTTTGTGTAGATTGTGTTAATGGACCATTGAATGTCTACCGTTACCTTCAAAATTCGTAATATTTTGTCTCTGTCACTCCGATTATGGTTTTGTTGGAGTGACGGAGATGGTCGGAATTAGAATTTCGAAGTTAGCTGTGCCTTCTGAAGTTGCCTCTCTGTCGCACTTACTACTTCGTGACTTACTAAGGCGACAAGTCGATTGTAGTTCACGACGAGTTCGTTGGTGTAAATTATACCACATAATATAATTCGTGAGGAAATAAATAAAATGGAAGCTAATTGGGTGGGTCATAATCATAAGTATCGTCGCTTGGTACCCGCATCACAAGTCTTAATTGAGCTTACCGTGGGACTAGGTTGATTTGTGTAAGATGTCCCAAGATATTTATTTATTTATTTAAGTAGACATTCCATAAAAAGTGCGTGGTTTAATTAATCGTTACCCAGTATTACTAGTATAACTACATACAAAGTGTTCAGTCAATACATTTACGGATAGTCATTTGCGATGAATAAATAGATAATCCTTGTGTTAGTCAGATTTCCAGAAATTATAGTTTTTTAAACTATTAAAGTTTGTTTTATTTGTTTGCTGGGTCGCGTTTTATAAAGTTACATAACAATTTCGCTGTTCGCCTCTCTAACGCACGCACATATTGGCTAGAAAAAGAGGCAAACAGCAAAATTGTAAATTGTAACTTTATAAAACGCGACCCAGCAAACAAACCTAGTAGGACCTCGTGCAGGGTCCGCCCAGATAGCTACCGCCGTCTTACCCGTTAACTTAAATAGTTAGTACTGTGTTCCGGTTTGGGGGTAAGATAGCCGGTGTAATCACTGGCACAAAGGCAATCCATCTAAGTCCTCAGGGTAGGCAGCGCATAGGCGATTTTTTGGTCACTATATGTCCATGGGCCACAGTTCCTGCTTTCCATCAGGTGGGCTGAGAGCTCAGTTGTCTACCTTCGTCATATTAAATTAGTACATTACGACACGTTTTTGCACGTGTCTCGTACGACGATTTTTAGTGCAGATGGCCCTCCGAAGTTTTGAACCTTACGTAAAATGACACACTTCTCGCACTAGAGCCTAAAATACGCACCATCTGTAATAAAAAAAAGTTCAAAATGACGTTACCTGCGTGATTTATTATTCCATATATTTTATCTCATCCATTTTATACCACGTCGGTGGAAACAAGCATACGGCCCGCCTGATGGGAAGCGGTCACCGTAAATAACTTTTTCATCACACCTGTTCCGTAAGTGCGCCAATACGCTGCGGTGATGCGGGCCGTAGGTGCGTCATTACGTCATAGTATGCCGTTAAGGATTTTCATACAACATTACGTCGCACTAGCGGGGTCCGGCGCACGCCGCAGCCGCGCCGAGATTTCTTTTATGATAATGATGAAATTAAGTCATCCCTGATTTAGACCATTTTAGAGTAGTTTTGTGAAAATATATTGTTTTATTTACTTTTTTGCATCACAGGTGTGATGAAAAACATTGTGTGTGCCACGGGCGGTACAAGAATTACGAACTCGTGTTAGAATTAAGCCCTCACCTTCGGCTCGGGCTTGAATTCACACTCGTTCGTATTTTCTTGTTTACCGCCCTAAGTACATAATGTACTAATAAACGCCTACAACCCCCAGGTGGTGTCACATGCGCATTGCCGACCCATTAAGAACTTGTACAGTCCTTTTTTGAAGAATCCCATACTGTAGTCCTTCGGGAAAACCATCCATTCTTTAAAGCAGGATTTACACGCGCAAGTTTTAGACTCTATTTCTTTATATTACATAACTTTGTTTAAAAACTTGCAGCAATAAATTGCATGAGTAAATCTGGGTTTAAAGTTATGTCTTGCTAAACTAATTCGGAAGCGATGGTGGCTGAGTGGTTTAGACGTTTGACTTTCAATCCGGAGGTCGTGGGTTCAAATCCTGGCTCATCCAATGAGTTTTTCCGAAACTTATGTACGGAATATCTGATGATATTTACCATCAGCTTTTGGTGATGGAAAACATCGTGAGGAAACCTTTCTTTTTCTTCGCGGATGTATACACATCCGCGAAGAAATTCAAAGGTGTATGTGAAGTTCCCAACCCGCTTAGGGTCAGCGTGGGGACTATAGCCAAATCCCTCTCATATATGAGAGGAGGCTTGTGCCCAACCGTGGGACATTATATAGGCTAAAATATTAAACAAAATACGATCTAAAGAAAGTGGCGAGAAGTAATTGGATGCGGAGAGCTGAGGACAGAGTATGGTGGCGCGAATTGGAGAAGGCCTATGTCCAGCAGTGGACGACTGTGGGCTGATGATGATGATGAAACAAAATACATATCGATTCCCATATGATTGTACCGGGCCTAGCCGAGTTGTTACTGTTAGACACTTCGTTTTCTATAGAAAGCATGGTGTCATAAATATTTTTTGAATAAAACAAGAAATATATTAATTTATTACTCAAAGTCCATTCATCCTTAGCTGTCTTATCTAGTAAACAATTTTATAACCTAAAAGTACACCTTTTCTGTTGTAAACTGCAATATTTGCCTATACCAAAATACCTGAGTCCGTATTTGTGCAATCCGTCCGTAGTGATTAGTGAATTGCTTAATTTTTAATTAAGGAAACAGCAGTTTACCACAGAAAACGTGTACTTTTAGGTTATAAAATTGTTTACTAGATAACACAACTAAGGATGAATGGACTTTATGTACATAATATGCACTAATAAGTCGGTAATTAATATGATTTTTTTTTATATTTTCTTCGGTTACCGCAAGGATTACCAACTTATGAAATAAAACTATAATAATTTACGGATTAAATCGCGTATATAAATTTTTGACTTCAACCCGACGTTTCGAACACTTTACAGGGTGGTCTGCGGGTGACTGACAATGGAGGAAATTTGATAGATCTACTTCCATCAAAATAGGAAAGATAAGTACAAAACTACCCACAAAGAAATTATACTAACCCACAGACAATACATTTTAAGGGATGTACACACTAAATTTGCAAATTAAGCTAGTTATTCATTACAAGTATTTTCAAAATGAAGACAAGAAACAAAATAAATAATCTACGCCGGTTCTATCCCTACACCTCTGTCCTGAGAACGAATCCTGTAAAGTGTTCAAAACGTCGGGATAGTTAAAGTTAATTAATATACGCGAGTTCATTTGTTCATCATAGTTTTATTTCTTGAAATATTATCATTTATTTTAAGTCGGGGCAAGTATGAAGTATATCTTTTTGCTACAGCTGTGGACATAAATATGGCGCTCCCTGAAAGCGTGTCGCCGCTCGGAAGTCTGCGACGCATAAATCCTCATTGCTGGCGGCCTTGGGAATGACAGTTAGAGAGCCGGCTAGAAAATACAAGAACTCATCAAATATTGGAAACAGCTATGCTATTCTCTTATTCACACATTCGACTCTGCGTTCGTCAACGAGCTCGATGTCGAGACAGCCTTGTCTATAATCCTAGCTGTTTTATTTGACACTAGCTGTGCCCGCGACTTCGCACGCATGCTGTTCGGTGATCTGATCTGTGTTGTACATTTTCAAATGTATGTCTGGTAAATGGGTTTCTTAGAATTGGTCCTTTTCATCATCATCATCATCTTCTTCCTTCCTCCTTCCTTCGGTCCTTTTGGTGATAAGATATCAGATTAACAGCCAAGTTACAAACGTATTGTGTTCGGTGTAGCAAAGAAATTAATATCATACACAATGAAATAAATGGTTTAGGTACCTATCGTTTGAGGTTAACTTCCAAATACTACTCAAATTTTGATATCTCTAAAGGTAGTAAAATAATGTGGTTTCCCTCAGCAAACAAAATGATAGTCGTATTTCAAAACGCCAAAATTATACGCATTCTAAAAAGCATCAGCATAGCGTAAGTTTTTATCCGTGCGGTGACGGAGTAAGAATACAAAAATCACCGCCCCTCTCTTCCCGTGGGTGTCGTAGGAGTCGACTAAGGGAAATACTGAGTATCCAGCTTCTCAGCCGGTGGTAGGGTATTTTTACTAGTACCCGCCTGGTTGGCTACCACCGTACATTCGGTGTAAACGCCCGTGAAATGACTTACCTTCGTGTTTGCCGTGTTTCGGGGTCAGCCGGTGTATTTACCAGCATCTAGCGGGCCAGCAAGGCGGTGGCAACTAACAGGTTACTGATTGTCTCCTGTTCGTTGCCGCCGCGATTTGGGCTCTACTTTTCACTTACGATCAGGTAGAGTGGAGCCACTTTGTTGTGCCAACGTTATTTTTATTGGGTCGGCAACGCGCATGTGACACCCTGAGGTTGCAGGCGCCCATAGGCTACGGTGACTGCTTTCTATCAGGCGGGCCGTATGCTTGTTTGCCACCGACGTGGTATAAAAAAAAAAAAAGTAAGGAGTTGAGGGTAAAAATTAAGATGAGGCTTGAGAGCATCATAAAAGTCATCATCATAGCATGGATTACCCTAAGTTAACCGGAGGACTTCAGTTGCTGAATGCGTGGCATTAAGCGTCAGTGCAGTGTATGCAAAAACCTATCGCCAGGGTTTGAGTCGAGGAACCCAAAAGAGTAATATTCGGAAAAAGTTGGAAAATAATCTAAGATGGCAGTGTGCTGGGGCGAAAAGTTTAAATCCCGAGTAGTTCAGCAAGCCCGAAGGGCGAACTTTAGGTTCGGAGGAAGAAGGCCGATCCAGCAGAGGGTTGAAGGCCCGGAAACCCACTCCAGGGGACCAAGTAATTCGGCCTTGCAGCAGGAGGGCCGACCCAATCACAAACAATAAAAACACATGTAAAATATACAGAGTAAGGAGGTCGTAGGCCGAACTATGAGAAAACAGAACAGTGGTCCGAGCCCGACGCGTTCTAGCATTGAATATAATATTTATTCAGTATTCAAATAAGTCGAGCCTGAGGGCTGAAAGCCCGAAGCCGAGGCGTTAAGGCTGCAAAGGGCGAGTTCCAAGCAGTGCCGATGACCGATCGTATTTTTCATGAAATACTGGCTTTATGGCCGAGACCGAGACATAGTGCCAAGCATTTAATATATGCAGTAATTAAACAAACCGAGCCTGAGGGCCCAAGGCTCAAAGGTTAGGCGTCAATACCACGAAGGCTGAAACCGAGCTTCGAGTTAGGGCCAAATCCCAATCGGGCTTATGACGAAATGTTGTTTTATGGTCGATGCTAAACTGTAAGAAGACAGAGCTTGGAGCATTCAGTATATCCTGTAGCCAATCGGATCAATCAAGTACTCCCCACATGAACCCGAGGGCCAAAGGCCCGAGGAATCAACCCACAATGTCAGCCTATCAACCCGAGGGCCGTAGGCCCGAGGCCACTGTCTACACGAACCCGAGGGCCGAAGGCCCGAGGAGTTAACCCACGCTATCAGATTATCAATCCGAGGATCGGAGGCCCGAGGCCCCTGTCTAAACGAACCCGAGGGCCGAGGCATTAATATCCGCTGCCAGTATATCAACAGGAGGGCTGCAGGAGTAAGGTCACCATCCACACAAACATGAGGGCCGAAGGCCCGAGGGGTTAACTCACGCTGTCAGTCTAACAAACTGTGGGCTGAAGACCCGAATGGCTAACCCACGCTATCAGTCTATGGACCCTAGGGCCGTAGGCTCGAGGACACAGTTCACACGATCGTGAGAAGGCTCGAGGGGTTAACCCACGCTGTCAGCCTAACAAACCGAGGGCCGTAAGCCCGAGGCTACAGGCCACACGACACTACAGGTTACCCTTCGCTGTCAGTCTATGAACCTGAGGGTCGTAGGCTCGAGGACACAGTTCACGCGATCCCGAGGGCCAAAGGCCCGAGGGGTTAACCTTCGCTGTCAGTCTATGAACCTGAGGGTCGTAGTTTTCGGCCCGAGGGGTTAACCTTCGCTGTCATTCTATGAACCTGATGGTCGTAGGTTCGAGAATAAGTTCACGCGATCCCGAGGGCCGAAGGCCCGAGGGGTTAACCTTCGCTGTCAGTCTATGAACCTGAGGGTCATAGGCTCGAGAACACAGTTCACGCGATCCCGAGGGCCGAAGGCCCGAGGGGTTATCTCACGCTGTCAGTTTAACAAACCGAGGGCAGTAGTCCCTAGGCTACAGTCCACACTATCCCGAGGGCCGAAGGCCCGAGGGGTTAACCCACGCTGTCATTCTAACAAACCGAGAGCCGAAGAGACTTTTTTTGATGACTGTCAAAATATACGAAATTTGCGTTGATATTTGTGAAGTTGCACATAGTTATATAATTTTTACTTTTCAGTTGCTAAATATTAATGTGACACATGCTGGGATTATTTTGACAGGTAATATGTACACATATTTTTGGTTGGTAAATTTGTTCAGATGCACAATAATATGTATCTTTCTATGCTCATTTATTTTTGAAACCTTAGATTTGCTCATATATTTATGAACTCGACTGTACATAATCGTAAGCATCAAAAGAAACGTCTTCAAAAATTATAGAAACTTTTTTCTTTAAGCGGATCGTTTTGGAGATATCAGCTATTAAATCCGTTGAAAGTGTGCCCTTGTTTAATTATTTTAAAGTACAGTCAAGTGCAAAAATAAGTATCGAAAGAATCCGTTCATAAATATGTTACGACGTTCTTATTACACAGAATTAGAGTTCACTGGGACATATTTTTGAACGTTTTTGTATACCCCTTATTTTGTCTTCGACTGTACGGGGTATACGTATAAAGTTCTGAGAAAAATGGTGTTGATAAATTGTTAAGGGTTGAAGAATGCAGTCCTCACTTATATAGCGTAATAATAATATAGCGCCTGCTCAAATAGTCATGGCAAATGCGTCACGTCTGCTGATTCTTTTGAATAGTTGTAGGCTATTACATTTAAGGTGTTTCTTGTAAATTGATTGGTCATGTCTCTTAAAATAATTTACGCAGTTTTTGTAATTTGTTCCTTTTACACATACATATTTACACATGTAGGAGTCCGCTGGATGCGGGTGGCACAGGACCGGTCATTGTGGCAATCTTTGGGGGAGGCCTATGTTCAGCAGTGGGTGTCTTTCGGCTGATATGATGATGATGATGATGATGACGACACATGCATAGTAATGAACTCTTTCAACGACTTCTGGTTTGATCAAAATATCTCTTATACTTTTTGAGATAAGTTGATTTAACTGTAATTTTAATTTTTTACTGCAAGTCCAACTCACACTTGACCATTTTTTATATCCTATGTCCCGACCCGAGGTCTCCTGAATACGACGGTGAAGTTTTCATTAAAATCCATCAAGGCGTTCTCTCGTGATGCTCCGTGCAATAAACAGACAAACAGACAAACAGACAAAAAATCTAAAAATTACATAAATGTGATCTATTATCGATTTTAAGACCTCCTCCATCATTTTTTTGTAAATATCTTCCATGTACAGACTTTCGACCCTCTTCAGCTTTATTATATGTATAGATAGATGTATAGATTAGGAATCGAGGCTGTGAGCGAGGTTGTGGGCGAGTTCGTCGCTGTTTTTCGTTAGAAGAAGAGAGACCTGTGCTCAGCAGTGGGCGAATAACGGCTGAATATGATGATGATGATGATGATGATGATGATGATCTTGGCTAGGCCTACCGGTTTGACTTTATTTCGTCCATCTCTCGGTCTACGTGGTTGAAATACCTCCGGAACACGCAAAATGATCTGACGCCGCATAACATTATAAGAAAAGTTATTTATTAACCACACTATAAGAAGTATTCTGTAAGTAAACTTAGGTGTCTACTTAGTGGTGTACGTACATATATTATCTTAAGTCAAAATGTCAAACCAGAAGACTTATGGTTACCTGTTTATGGCTTTTATGCTTTGATTTACTGTGTTCAGTTTGACTGCATTTCCGTCCGCGTATAGTGCATTATAATGCACGAAATTTCAAATGCAACAAACAAAAGTAGCGTGAGGTATTGTTGACTTGATTTAAAGATAAATATCAATAGTACGGTCAAATCGTACATAATTTTACCCTAAACTCGCAAATCAAGTAGTATCGCTGCATTTTTGGTATGTTGTTTAGACACCATAGGACAGTATAAAACCATATTTTTCAAGCAAAAAAAAGTTGTGCTACCTGGGTAGTACGTGAAAAACTGCGAAATTTACGGCCATTTTTTAGTTTCTGATTTTTATTTAAAAAACCTTACGTTTTTTGATAGCATATGTGAGTAAACGTTTAAAGACTAATAAATTTCCAACAATTTGAGCTAACATGCATTACCGTAAGTCTTATAGTTTCAGAGATTCGAGACTTTAAAAAGTACCCCTTTTTGTAAACTAGATAAAATTTTGTGTTTTTCTAACGTTTTCGACTTAATATCGCCTCACCTAATTATGCTACGAAAAACATGCAATAATGACCTTATAGCGCACTTAATTTTCTTTAATTTAAGGGTAAAATTAGGTCAGTGAACTTTGCAGTTGAAAGTATAAACCCGAAATTCCAAAGGCAGGAGGCCCGCTATCTAAGTTTTTCATACAAATCGCAAGTCGAGTTGCAAAGCTGCAATTTTGGTATATTATAAAGGCCTTATAGATATATACGAAAATGCATATTAAAAGAAAAACAAAAAAATAATTTGGGCATAGGACGTAAAAAACGGAAAAAAAATCGCACTTTTTTTAGTTTTTGACGTTTAACTAAAAATCTATTATCTTTTTGATACTGATTGCTATAAAACTAAGAAAGAACATTAAATTTGAAAGGATTTGAGCTACGTTGCATCACCGTAAGTTATATATATTTTGAGATACGAAATTTCATAAAGTGCCCTTTTATCAAAACATAAACAAATTTTAGGTTGCGTTAAAGCTATTCACTAAATATTGGCAAAACGTTCGCACTAAGAAAAAAAAAGTAATTGTAGATAATAACTACATTAAATTTGGAACAAATTGAGCCGATAACAATTACTGTAAGTCTTATAGTTTGGGGGTATACGAGGCTTCAAACATGCATTTATTTTCTTAACTTAATGAAGGGCACATTTTGAAACGTCATATTTCTAAATCTATATAATTTAGGGTAATGCAAGGTAGCTCAAATCCTTTCAAATTTAATATTCTTTCTAAGTTTTCTAGCAATCAGTATCAAAAAGATAATAGTTTTTTAATTAAACGTCAAAAAGTAAAAGAAGTCCAATATTTTTTCAGATTTTTTCGTCCTATGCCGAAATTCCTGTTTTGTTTTTCTTGTAATAAGCATTTTTGTACGTCCTTATAGGGCCTATATAATATACTAAAATTGCAGCTTTGCAACACGACTTGCGATTTGTATGAAAAACTTACATAGCGGGCCTACTGCCTTTTGAATTACGCGTTTTTAGTTTCAATTACAAAGTTCACTGACCTGATTTTACCCTTAAATGAAAGAATATTAATTGCGCTATAAGGTAGTTATTTCATGTTTTTCGTAGCATAATTAGGTAAGGCGATATTAAACCAAAAACGTTAGCAAAACTCAACATTTTATCTAGTTTACAATACAGGGTACTATTTGAAGTCTCGAATTTCTGAAACTATAAGACCTATGGTAATGCATGTTATCTCATCTTGTTACAAATTCGTTCATCTTTAAACGTTACCTGATACATATTGTCAAAAAACGTAAGGCTTTTTTTATAAAAATCAGAAACTAAAAATAGACAGTTAATTTCACAGTTTTTCACGTATAACGCAGCTAGCACAACTTTTTTTTGCTTGCAAAATGTGGTTTTATATTGCCCTATGGTGTCTAAATAACATACCAAAAATGCAGCTTTACTACATGTTTTGCGAGTTTAATATACGATTTGACCGTACTACAAAGTGGCAAGGAGTTTCTGGTCTATTAATCACTACATAAAATAAAACAAAGTCGCTTCTGTGTCCCTACTATCTGACCCAATTTCACCACATTGACAAGTCCTACAATTGTAAATTTACTGTTTCTCCAATCTGGGGCGTCTATAGGCTACAGTTGCCGCTTAGCATCGGAAGGGTCGTGCGTTTGTTTGCCACCAACATAAAATGTAGTGCAGGAACTTCAATAAATTAGCAGTAATTAATTACTTTTTTGCGAAGCAAAATTACAATTGTCACAAAAAACATGACAATTGTAGCGAAATTCCGACGTATGCCGAACCTCATGTCAAGATTAAATGAGAATTGTACTAAACCTTGCGACAATAGTCACGGGTTTCGGAAAATAAAAAGTAGTTTATTAACGATTTAATAACGTTATCAGTAATAATTTTATGTTGGTGGCACTCCTGAACATGCATAGGCCTCCCCCAAAGATTGCCACAATGATTGGTATACATACAATGGTATAATTTTGTTACACAACCAGGGGCCTATTTCTCGAAAGCTTGTAACTTTTAATACCTACAAGCGGAAGTCTTTATCTAATTAATAGTGTCAAAAAGAGACTGTCACTTGTATTACAAGTTACAAGCTTTCGAAAAATGGGCCCCAGTGCAAGAAACTTACAGTGATTAAGAAATCCCTTGTTTTGTATGTCAGTCAGTTTTTATGTCACGACCCAAGCTTGATAAATTGTGTTTGTTTACGACTAGTTTATCCAATTCCCTGGGCTATAAAATAAGGGTATGCCGGGGTAAGATGGCCATAAATTTAGCAAATCAGTCGGGGTTGAACGGTGCATAAAAATGCACAAGTTTATGATGAAGAGCATTTTATGGTGCACGTGCGGGAAGACGTCAAGTTTTTAATTAAAAAAGAATTCTGTCAAATAGTGTTGTGTCCTCGATATTTAGAGTATCGATAAAAAAGTGACGGCTAGTATTTATGTAGCCTTATAATAATAATATTAATTTAATTTTTGATTTTTGATCGTTCCGCTGAGTTTCTTGCCGGTCCCAAAAATTTGGGATACTTTTCTATTGTGCAGGGTCGAATTTCGAGAAAAAGGGGAGGCCTTTGCCCAGCAGTGGGACACTGAAACAGGCTATTAAAAAACAAAACTTTTCCAACAATATAATTATACAAAGGAAGGGATTTCTTCTCAGGTCAGAGGCGTAGGGATAGAACCGGCGTAGATTATTTATTTTGTTTCTTGTCTTCATTTTGAAAATACTTGTAATTAATAACTAGCTTAATTTGAAAATTTAGTATGTAAATCCACCCTTAAAATTTATTGTCTGTGGCTTAATATTTTCTTTATGGGTGGTTTTGTACTTATCTTTCTCATTTTGATGGAGGTAGATCTATCAAATTTCCTCCATTGTCAGTCGCCCGCAGACCACGAATCCTGTAAAGTTTTCGAAACGTCGGGTTGAAGAAGTTATATTTAATTAATATACGTGAGGTAATCCGTTCGATATTAATTTATTTATTGTCAATAATCGACTTGACCGAATTAATTTTCGACACAACTCAACTTTATTGACAACTATGACATTATAATTGCAAATAGCGATTATAGTGACTGTGTCGCTTCCGGGCCAGCTGGGTGCTTAGACAAGTTGCCAATCGCTAACGCTTAATCGCCAATCGTAAGCGAAAGGCAGCTAACTGTCTTTGTCGCACTAATATGAAAGAGTGACAGAGAGGGAAAACTACGAAACGCTACTAAGCGCTAGCGATTGGCAACTTGGCTAAGCATCCAGGCCTCGCCAAGATGTATTCTGCAATCGTATACGATAAGCGATAAGTAATAAATGTATGAGAAACAGATACGTATGAAAAGTCACGTGACCATTCCTATACATTATTATGGTCACGTGACTTATCGCTTATCGTATGCGATTGTAGAATGGCATCTTGTCTAAGCCTGCTTGTGTCCCTGTTTTGGCGCCTCTACGATATGTAAATAAACGATTCACCATTATTTTGTTACACTGCGTAAGTAGCCGTGTGGTGACGGCAGTAAGAATACATTTGTCACCACTCCAACTCGTCCTGCGGGTGTCGTAAGAGTCGACTAAGGGATTGAAGTGTCACTGACCATTATTTGATAAAAGACTGATGATGGGCAGCAGCGTCATCATAGTGGACACATTACTGCGATCGTCAACCCGCTTGCCCAGCGTGGCGATTATGGGCATTTACCTCCTAATGCGTCTATACACATAGCTAATAGGAGATGCCTACGCCCAGCAGTGGACTATCATAGGCTGATGATGATGATGTGTATGTGTAAGTAGTTACGAACAAAATACACCACCTTTGTCTAATGAACCATGCCGAGCGAAATAAAGAATTAATCTTCTATTTACTTCCTTCTAATCCTGTCTAATCTAATGCCATAATTAATGGTGTCACTTAATTGATCACCGATCGGAATTAATTATGCCACCGGTGATTACCATTAATAATAAAAGCAAACACATTGATTATATAGCTCTCCGAATTGTAAACTTAAGTGGTAGTGGGCGGGCACATTGCACATAGAACCGATGGCCTTTGGTTCGGAAAGGTTCTGGAGTGGCGGCCACGTACCGGAAGGCGCAGCGTGGGTAGGCCCGCACAAGGTGGACTGATAACTTGGTTTCTTCAACAGCCTCTCACCACCGTCCCCAAATGACGGTGCAACGACCGTCCCACCATCATGGGATGCGACAGGATGCTGCAGTAGCGGAAACGCGGCAGCCACACATAATAAATAATAATAATAATAAATAATAAATATCTTGGGACATCTTACACAAATCGACCTAGTCCCACGGTAAGCTCAATTAAGGCTTGTGATGTGGGTACCAAGCGACGATATATATAATAGATAGATACATACAGATACTTAAATACATAGACAGCCATGACCAAGGAACAAACATTTGTGATAAATAAATACACAAAGAATGCCCTCGCCGGGATTCGAACCCGGAACCTCCAGCTTCGTAGGCAGGGTCACTACCAACTAGGCTACGGAGGCTGACACACATAGTACTCCAGGGTGCTTAGACAAGTTGCCAATCGCTAATTAATGCTTAATCGTAAACGAAAGCTTGGCTTTATAAACATCTTCTAGAACAGACATAGCAGAATTAGTTGGTAACCCTAAACGAACGTGCAATATATTGTATTTATATATTGTATTTATATATTGTAGTCATATATTATATTTATTTATACAGCGTGTTTTTCTTCATATGCTATAACTTTAACGGAAGCTTATTTAGGTCAAATATAACTAATTTCTCTAAGAAACTAGTGTTTTAACTCTTACTGTTATTGAGTTATTAAAAAAATAAGTTTAATCACTGAACATGTGTATTGCAACCTTTATTACATTCTAATGTTACTTATTTTGACATGTGCCGTCAGTTACCTGAGATTAACTTTTATTTTATTCTTAAGGTTCTCTCGCACTTACCATTTCATTTATTATGTATGAAAACAAAAAAAAATCTTTTTTATCGAATTTTCCAAAAGCCTGTATAGGTACCAGACAACTTCTATTAATGTCCCAAGTAACCTGTCTTATTTATAGCATATCGAAACGAACACCCTGTATATTAGGGTGGGTCACTGATGTATGAAGAAAAAAAAAGTATTTGTTTTTTACTAGTAACAGTTGTCAATAGTTCCGGAATTAGGTCGACAAAGAGTGTGCAAAATTATTTGGACATCGGAATTAATTTTCTGCCTCCGGATCTAATTGAAAGATTTCATAGAAACTTCAGTACATTTTGTACTGACCACAGTTGATATCTATGTTTTTACTTTTTATTACAACTTGAGCTATGTTTGAGTATTGTGTTTACCTGGAAATAGTTTTTCTATAGTTATGGAGCCAAAAGAGACGAAAAAAAAGTCCAAAATAATAACTTTTTTTTTTGAAGTTCCATACATTTTAAGAAAATTACTAATCAAATCCGGAGGCAAAAAAACTTAAATTAAAAATATAATAAAAATAAGAGTGATAATCAAATATCAAATGGCACCATTTTGTAACTATTATCTTCAGAAAATCGAATTTTTTGAAAAATGACCCACCCTACTGTATATGTATTCCCGTATTCGCGTCACCATCTAAAGGTGCGTTCAAACTAAAAGAGCATTCACTGTTCTAACCTCCCACTCTACGAAATACGATCGGTACACAAAACGTGATTGGTTGATTTCGTAGAACGGGCGCTAGAACAGCGAATGCTCTTTTGGTTTAAACGCACCTTAATTATTGTATTTATTTATTCTAGTTTTAGTATGCAAATTGTATTTTCATTTCATTAGTTTCAGTGCTCCCACTTTGTTTTTCTCCGTTTGGCCCTATGGTTGACTGGTAGAGAATGCCTTAAGGCATTAAGTCAGCCAATTGTATATTTTTATGTGAAATAAAGTTTAAAATAAATAAATTAAGGCAGCTAACAGTCATTGTCGCACTAATCTGAACGCGTGACAGAGAGGGAAAACTACGATACGCTATTAAGGGTTAGCGATTGGCTACTTGGCTAAGCATCCTGGAGGAGTATCGTTTGTATATTCATTCATTCATTCGAGGGAGGTACCCGAAAAAAAAAATTTTTTTCTTGATTTTATTCTACCACTTTATTGGCGTGATTAATATGAATACTCGTACCTGTACCATGGAGCGGAATGCCTTGCCCGAATCGGTGTTTCCGCATGTGTACAATCTGAATATCTTTAAGGCAAGAGTGAATAGGTATCCTCATGTAAGCGTGATCCACCGTAGACTGCATCATCACTTACCAGCAGGTACGAGTATGTTCGCCGGAAGACTGGCTTCGCGCTGAGGGTGCAGCAGCTGCGGTCGCGCCACTATGAGCACTTCAGCTCGTTTGTGGTGCGCGTGCCGCGCCCGCTGCAGGACACCATCGCGAGTGCCGACTTTTGGCCGAAGGGCGTCGTGTTTCGGCAGTTCAGGGGCAATCTGCCGAATCCTACGTCAGATCAGACAACGCAACGGAGCCACGTCGTTACGTCGTCGCCCAAATTGAAATAGTTTTTAAGTACCTATTATTTGTTTTGTAAATTTTTAGTTCACAGTGATTTGGTTTTTACTGTTATGCTGTGAAACTTATTGGAATATAAAATAAAAATAAAAATGATCGTGGTCAAACTTCTACCTATTATGAATAATAGAAAAAAATGCAGATTTCTACTACTATCGGACACTGCGCTATGCTGCAGACAGACAGACAGACGGATATGGCGAAAATATAAGGGTTCCTTATTTACTACGGAATCCTAAAATAGTACATTAGGTACGACACAAGTGCGAAAAACATGAAATTCGAAACGAGTGGCGATGTTTTAAAACACGACCGATAGGGGAGTATTTTAAATCGACACGAGTTACGAATTTCGTTTTTGCACGTGTCTCGTACGACGTTTTTTAGTACAGATGGCCTTCCGAAATTTTGAACCTAACGTAAAATGACACACTTCTCGCACTAAAGCCTAAAAAAGGCACCATCTGTACTAAAAAGTACTTTTTAGTACAGATGGTGTGTTTGGAACTCGTGTCGATTTAAAACATCGCTACTCGTTTCGAATTTCATGCTTTTCGCACTTGTGTCGTAATATACTATTTTACTAATTTACGGACTCAGGTATCTTGGTATAGGCAAACATGGAAGTTTTAGAGCAAAACAGTACAGTTTGTCTTTTCAGTTTCAAGTTTCTTGATCTTTCAATTGATATTCAAAATAAACCGAGCCGTATCTTGTCGGCAAATTCTTGGAATTAATACTTAAGCTATAAACAAAAAAGAGATACAAACAAAAAATCTGTTTTTAGAAAAAAGACATTTCCAATTACAGTTGGCTTCCCTAAAATATATATCAATATTCTTTGAAGACTGTTTTTAGCTGCAGTAGATAAATAGATCCATTATTACACAGGTAAAAATAGCTTTTGTCAAGTAAATATACTTAATCCAAGATTCTTTCTTTGTACAAGGAAACGATGAAATGTTTGCTGTAGCGTGGGCTCGTAAAATTCGATGGTTTCAGATACAAACGAGATTTCCAATTATGAATAACTAGCTGCCCGCCCCGACAATAGTGATACTAGAAGCTACCCGGGTCATTTTTATAAAGTTGTCCCCCCACTTTTTCTTGGATTTGGACCTTTTAATATCATTTCCACTCAGAATCGCGAGCTCTTTCGATAATGACACAAATAAAATCCGTTTTTTCCATTCCGTTACTATCTCTTCATACATTTTGTATAGCAGAACGGAATGGAAAGTTCGTTTTCTCATATTAGGATCGAAAGAGCTCACGATTCTTAGTAGAAGTCGTACAAAAATTGCCTATTTTACAAAAAAAGTGGGAGTACAACTTTGAGTCCACTTTAGTCTCCGTGCGTGGGACTAGGTCAATTTGTGCAAGATTAGGCCATTGTATTTATTTAATATTTATCAAACTCAAGTGCATAGACATATCATAGCTTTGATGGAAAGGCACCCTAATATAATATAATCTTCAAAAGGCACAAAGGACTTACAATGAAATCTAAATTGCTGAGTCAGTAATCGCGTAATCAGATCTCATTTTACTGTTATCAGTAATCATTTAGTTGATTACACAACATTCAACTTTATTCTGAGTGATTTTTTATTTACCGGCTAAGCTTTAGGGGTAACCCCCCATTCTGAGGTAATATTTATGAACTTTCACTATGGGACCGACATCCGATTCGAGAAATAATCGTGTATATACAGTGTGTTAACATGATGCAGGCTTTTATTGAAACCGAGGATTGAGATGCAGATTTTTAGCCAAACGGTGGCCATTATTTCATCATCTATGATAGTCCACTACTGGACGTTGGCCTCTCCTATTAATTATGCGTATAAAGGCATTAGGTGGTAAATGCCCATAATCGCCACGCTGGGCAAGCGGATTGGCGATCGCATTAACGTGTCCACTATGATGACGCTGCTGCCCATCATCAATCTTTTATCAAATTGTGGTCAGTGACACTTCAATCCCTTAGTCGACTCTTACGACACCCGCAGGAGAAGTTGGGGTGGTGACAAATGTATTCTTACTACCGTCACCACACGGTACAGTCGAAGACAAAATAAGGGGTATATAAAACCGTTCAAAACTATGTCCCAGTGCACTCTAATTCTGTGTAATAAGAACGTCGTAACATATTTATGAACGGATTCTTTCGATACTTATTTTTGCACTTGACTGTACCGTGTGGCCATTATTTGATTAATTTTATATGTAATTATTTTTCTAAGAAAAGTTCAGTGAGAAGCAATGTACCTCAAAATGAATAGTTAATTAGTACATGACAATGACAGTCCGCAGCCACTCGCGTTTCACAACTTAGCAGGACACGTGTTACATTGATCGTTCGAAGGAAATAAAATTAATTGTGCATTTAATTTAACCCTTTAACGAGCAAGACTGAAAAAATCCTGGATTCAAGCCTCAACGCTATAGTATAATACAAAAAATATGAGTTAGAAAAAAAATACAGAAAGACAGTGTTACAGGGTGGACGTTTTTGAGACCGGTGCCCTATAAAGGGTTAAATATTTGTCAACTCTTAATACTTGAAAACGATTCCCAGTAACGCTTATAATTACCCATTTTCGTAAAAGCCTCGGTCATAATAACACACTGTATATACAGTATTTACGTTGATTATAAAATTTAACTACATATGTCTCCACGGTGTTTCATGAGTCAATAATATAACCTCCTGCGACCATATATAACATGGACGTCTAACGCCAGCTCAAAAATGCCCCCAATAACAATTGTTCAATTGTGCCAAGACGGGCAGGCCTCAATTTCACCACATTGACAAGTGCTACAATTGTAAATTTTCTTTTTCTCTAATCGGGAGCGTCTATAGGCTACAATTACCACTTACCATCGGAAGGGCCATGCGTTTGTTTGCCACCAACATAAAATGTAGTGCAAGAACTTTAATAAATCAGCAGTAAATAACTACTTCTTTGCGAAGCAAAATTACAATTGTCACGAAAAACATGACAATTGTAGCGAAATTCCGACATAAGCCGAACCTCATGTCAAGATTTAATGAAAATTGTACTAAAACTTGCGACAATTGTCAAGCATTTCGAAAAATAAAAAGTAGTTTATTAACGAAATAATAACGTTATTAGTATTAATTTTATAATTTTATGTTTATGACAAACAAGCACATGGACTATCCGATAGTAAGCGGTAGCCGTAGCCTACGGAGACTGGTGACGTCAGTAACAGTGACATTTTACAATTGTCACACTTGTAATTATGGTGAAATAGGCCACAGGACATAGCACATCTTAACACCGCGCATGTTTCGGCGCAACATCTTTGACAACTGTTTCTAGAATACAGCCAATCAAAACTTTGATGGACCAATCACAACTATTTCTAAATAGCGGCTTAAGTTTTTATAGGTCGATATTGACATTCATTACCGTGATGCATTGTGAAGAGGGAGTGACACCTGTCAACTAAAATTCAGGACCGTTTTTGAAAGTCAATTTAGTATGGCGTGCGGCTTCCATGTTTTATTTGTTCGTATTATAACCTCACACACATCGATTCTATATGTCAGTCTTCGTAACCCAGTTAGCTCTATCCCTAGACTAAGGAAGTTGGTAGTCTATAAAATCAACTATCATCATCATATCAGCCGAAAGACGTCCACTGCTGAACATAAGTTTCCCCCAAAGATTGCCACAATGGCCAGTCTTGCTCCTGTGACCTTCACCAGGTCATCAGTACACTAAATATAAATTATATGATATGCATAAAATCGTTAATAAACCTTTTATGACTTTACTGTAAATATTTGAACAGAATGTATAATATTCTGGGACAGCTTTGACATTTTAATTAAATCGCTGTATTCAAATAACGTTTTCTTTTATTTGTCTGTGAGTAATGAAAAATCTTTGTTTACACGTGTGTAGAGTATGATCAGCCTCTCTCAGTCCACAGCTGGACGTAGGCCTCTATTTATGGTCGCATTAGGATGTAGAAGCCCACACTCGCTACGCTGGACAAGTGGGTTGGCGATCGCAGTAGTGTGCGGGCCATCATCAATAAATGAATCACTGACCATTTTAATCCCTTACTAGATTCTTATGAGATCCATGACAATATATGAAGTAATATAATAGGTACGTATTCTTACATTACTCACTGCCGTCGTCGACGACTCTACGCTATGCTAAATATTGTCTGTGCCCGCTCATAGGTTGCAGAAGACTGGAAAGTCCCTAGGAATAATAGGTGCAAAAATTTACAATAAAATTCCTGAGGAAATTAGGAGCTTACGCACAGAGCGCCGGTTTATATCCGATCTCAAAACATTCTGCTTGAATAAAGCATTTTACTATGTAAAAGAGTTTATGGAGGACTGAGATAATATATTTAAATTACTTATAGTAGTACTTATTTAAATTGACATAATACATTTTTTTTTGCCATAATTATTGCAATAATTTTATAATCAAATATCTATAATATGCTGTATAAAAATTCTAATTTACAAATTTTCTGTAAAAATATTTAATTAATTCACTTCATTATAACGTAATTTTAATTCATGACATATGTACGTAATACGAATAATTTATTGTAATTATGTAATCATTTATTTTTTCTGTAAATCTAATCGAATTTCTTTTTAATCTACTGTAATTTACCAAAATGTTGATGACGATGTATGATCAGTACGAAATAAAATTCTATTCTATTCTATTTAAGCCATATGTTCTAGGTTTAATTTGAAAAATTGATATTAAAGTAGTGTACGATAGTCTACGCGTCGTACACTAAAGGTCAACCCCGACACGTTCGTCACACATTGACCACACGTTGTCCACGCGGCGACTATGCGTTTGCAAGTTTTGCGACTGGCGTGTCACTGTCGAGCAACCATTTTGTATTGCCCGCTCTTTCACGCCGCGTTGTCCATTAGTTGACTACTGATTGAAAGTAATAATAATAATAATAATTATTGTAGCCAATAAGCCTGATATCGTGCTGGTAGATCGATCGCAGCGCCGGGCTGTGCTCGTCGACGTCACCATCCCCCATGATGAGAATCTCGTGAAGGCCGAGAAGGACAAATCCAGTAAGTACCTAGACCTGGCCCACGAGATAACCGCCATGTGGGATGTTGACTCGACGATCATAGTCCCGATAGTCGTTACAGCGAACGGTTTAATAGCGAAGAGTCTCGACCAACATCTTAAGAGTCTCTCGCTAGATGGCTGGATCAAGGGTCAGATGCAGAAGGCGGTAATCCTGGACACGGCGCGGATAGTCCGTCGGTTCCTCTCTCTGCGACCTTAACCACCGGCAGCTTGGGCCCGCTCCGTTGCCGGCGGCACCCTAGGTTAGGTTTTTTATAATGTGTTTATATGTTTTGTATTGGTTTTGTATGTTTTATTGTATTTTACTTTTATAATCATATTATGAAAATACCTAACCTAAGAAAAGTAATAAATAAAGGAAATAATAATAATAGTGTCATACTATAAGTACACAACTGCACCAGTTCTCGAAAATGGTCGTGCCACGCTCTACTGGGATCGACCTATCATTACGGACAGGACTATTGTAGCCAATAAGCCTGATATCGTGCTGGTAGATCGATCGCAGCGCCGGGCTGTGCTCGTCGACGTCACCATCCCCCATGATGAGAATCTCGTGAAGGCCGAAAAGGACAAGTCCAGTAAGTACCTCGACTTGGCCCACGAGATAACCGCCATGTGGGATGTTGACTCGACGATCATAGTCCCGATAGTCGTTACAGCGAACGGTTTAATAGCGAAGAGTCTCGATCAACATCTTAAGAGTCTCTCGCTAGATGGCTGGATCAAGGGTCAGATGCAGAAGGCGGTAATCCTGGACACGGCGCGGATAGTCCGTCGGTTCCTCTCTCTGCGACCTTAACCACCGGCAGCTTGGGCCCGCCCCGTTGCCGGCGGCACCCTAGGTTAGGTTTTTATAATGTGTTTATATTTTATATTGTTTTTGTATGTTGTATTGTATTTTACTTTTATAACCATATTATAACAACCTAGCCTAAGAGAATATTTGAATAAAGGTGATAATAATAATAAACAACAACAGGTGTAACCTTCCTGCTCTACAAGTCCGGTAGTACCACGGAACCGAAAAACTACCGACCCATCACGTGCTTGCCTACACTCTACAAGCTCCTTACATCCATTTTGAGAGCAAAAATTAACACGCACATTGTTGCGAACAATGTTCTGGCCTCTGCTCAAAATGGATGTAGGGTTGGGTCCCGTGGTACTAAAGAGCTCCTCCTCATCGACATGACCATTTGCCAGCAAGTCCGGCGTAACAAAGGAGCCCTCTCCGCCGCTTGGATTGACTACAAGAAGGCCTATGATTCGGTGCCCCATTCATGGTTGAAGAGGGTCTTGGAGCTGTATAAAGTTGATGCAGCTTTAAGATCCTTTCTCGGCGCGTGTATGAGGCAGTGGACCACAGTCCTTCGTCAACCAGGAGGTGGAGATGACCCCTCTGGCCCGCAGGACTTCATAAGGATCGAGCGAGGCATATTCCAGGGTGACAGTCTGAGTCCCTTATGGTTCTGCCTAGCTCTGAATCCCCTCAGCACCCTGCTGAAGGATTCAGGACTAGGTTGTCGGCTTCGGATAGAGGGTGAAGTCATTTCTCACCTTCTGTACATGGATGATCTCAAATTATTTGCGCCAAATATCCAAGACTTGATGGAGCTACTGCGAACCACAGAAGTTTTCAGTAGTGCCATCAATATGGAGTTTGGTGTCGATAAGTGTGCGGTTATGCATGTGCAGCGGGGGAAAGTAGTAAATTCAATAAATTTACAGCTTTCTGAGACAATGTCGTTCAGATTTATCTCGGAAGCAGAAACCTATAAATACCTTGGTATGTCACAGTCTTTGGGTATTGAAGATATGGGAATTAGACAGGCGGTGAAGGAGCGCTTTTTCAGCCGGCTCACAAAAGTACTTAACAGTCTTTTGTCAGGAGGCAACAAAGTGCGCGCCTTCAACGCCTGGGTAATGCCCATACTCACATACTCCTTTGGCATACTAAGGTGGACTCAGACCGAGCTGGACGCCCTGGATCGAAGGGTCCGTACACTGCTTACCACACATCGAATGCTACACCCGCGCTCATCAGTTATGAGATTGTACATCCCGCGGAGGTGTGGGGGCCGCGGCTTCTTAAATGCCAAAAACCTCCACAACCACGAGGTGTACAATCTTAGAAACTATTTTCTTAACAATGAGTGCGGGATGCATCGTGATGTGGTGGCAGTAGACCGGAACTTCACGCCGCTCTCCTTGGCAAAAGAGAACTGGCGCAAACCTGTGGTACTAAGCGCCGAGGACCGCAGGGCGGTATGGAAGAGCAAGGAGCTACACGGGCGGTTCTACAAGGCCCTCACGGGACCTGACGTAGATCTGCTCGCGTCGGTGAACTGGCTACGATTCGGGGACCTCTTCGGAGAAACCGAGGGTTTTGCCTGTGCAATTGCTGACGAGGTTATCATGACGAATAACTACCGGAAATATATCCTGAAGGACGGTACGGTCGACATTTGTCGGGCATGCCGCCGTCCCGGTGAGTCACTCAGGCATATTATTTCCGGTTGTTCTCAGATTGCTAACACCGAGTACTTGCACAGACATAACCTCGTAGCCAGTATTATACACCAGCAGCTTGCTCTTCAATACGGCCTTGTGGACGTCGAAGTGCCATACTATAAGTACACAACTGCACCAGCTCTCGAAAATGGTCGTGCCACGCTCTATTGGGATCGACCTATCATCACGGACAGGACTATTGTAGTCAATAAGCCTGATATCGTGCTGGTAGATCGATCGCAGCGCCGGACTGTGCTCGTCGACGTCACCATCCCCCATGATGAGAATCTCGTGAAGGCCGAAAAGGACAAGTCCAGTAAGTACCTCGACTTGGCCCACGAGATAACCGCCATGTGGGATGTTGACTCGACGATCATAGTCCCGATAGTCGTTACAGCGAACGGTTTAATAGCGAAGAGTCTCGACCAACATCTTAAGAGTCTCTCGCTAGATGGCTGGATCAAGGGTCAGATGCAGAAGGCGGTAATCCTGGACACGGCGCGGATAGTCCGTCGGTTCCTCTCTCTGCGACCTTAACCCCCGGCAGCTTGGGCCCGCCCCGTTGCCGGCGGCACCCTAGGTTAGGTTTTTATAATGTGTTTATATTTTATATTGTTTTTGTATGTTGTATTGTATTTTACTTTTATAACCATATTATATCAACCTAGCCTAAGAGAATATTAAAATAAAGGGAATAATAATCATCATCATTTATTTAAGAGCTTGGCTCTTGTCGGTGGAGTAATTTCCATTCTATTCTATTATCTGCCTTTTCCTTCAGCTCTCTATACGTTTCAACTTCTATAGTTTCCTTCAATTGCTCCATGTAGGCTCTCCGTGGTCTTCCTCTTTTTCTTTTTCCTTCTATCTTTCCTTCGATTAAAACTTTAATGAAGTCATCATGACGAAGTAAATGACCTATCATTTTTCCTCTTCTATTTTCAATCACTTTTAATAATGTTCTTTTTTCTTGGACTATACCCAGTACCTCTTCATTAGTCTTTTTCTCTGTCCAACTGATCTTTTCTAACCTTCGCCAACACCACATCTCAAAAGCCTGCAATCTCTCCCTGTCCCGTTGCGTCAAGGTCCACGTTTCACAGCCATAGAGAGCAATGCTCCAAATGTACACTTTAACTAGTTTCTTCCGTGTCAAGCGTGATATTTTAGCCGTGAGCAAAGGTCTTTTTAAATTAAATGCTTGCTTGGCCATGGCTATCCTGGTAACAATATCAGGTGGAATAATAATAATAAACATTTATTCGTGACGCACAAGACAAAGACAGTATATACAAAATGGATGACAAAGAATAGTTGGAGCATCACGAAATGGACCCAACTCAGCGTAGTGCTAGCCCGAAGGCCAGCGCTGATCTTCCGTAGGGCCCATTTGGTGATGCCACGACAGATAACACACAAAACAGACTGAAAAATAAATAAAAGAAGAAAACAAAGAAAAATGGAATACAATACAATTATTATTGAACACTTGGTACCTCGATGACGGTACCATTGGAGGTACGCCTGAAGAGGTGGAGCTCGATTTGCGCATGCTTCTTCCGCGATTCCGTGAGCTGGGACTGCAGGTTAACAGTGGCAAGTGCGAATTTTTCCCCTGCAGCGCCGGTGCAGCCAGTTCTTTTACTTTGTTCTCCACTCTTCTCCCGGGGGTCAGAGAAATGTCCGACCAGACTTTTAATCTTCTCGGCTCTCCTATTTTCCCAGCTGCTATCCCGGAGGCTTTCGAATCTCGGAGGCAGCTTCTTCTGTCGGCAAGAGAACGGTTGAAAAGTCTTTCTGCGCATGTAGCGTTAATTTTGCTGCGGGTTTGTTTTGCCGTTCCCAAGCTGACGTACTTTTTGCGCACGGTTCCTACCTGGCTTTATCCAGCGCAAATTGACTCCTTTGACGGAGTGTTGAAGGAGTCAGTAGAGGTGCTGCTTAACGTCTCCCTCGACGGCTGGCAGTGGGATCAGGCTTCTCTGCCTATTCGGTTCGGTGGACTAGGAGTACGTCGGGTGCGAGATGTTAGCGTGTCGGCCTTCCTGGCGTCATCGTGTGGGGTGGAGGATCTCGTTGCTCAAATTTTTTCCTTGAATGGCAGCGGGATATCTTTACCCTTCGCTTCTGGCGCCTTGGAGACTTGGTCGGCGCTCAACCCGGGCGCTTCTCCACCGGAGGGACGGGATAGCCAGAGATCGTGGGATGATGTTGGGGTTAAGCGGGTTTTCGATTGTCTGGTGGCAAATGCGACCGGGGTCGATAGGGCTAGGCTTAATGCCGTATCGCAACCCGAGTCCGGTGCTTGGCTGCATGCGCTGCCTTCCTCGCATTTGGGTACCCTGCTAGACAACGACTCGTTGCGGGTGGCTGTGGCCCTCCGCCTTGGCTGCAATGTGTGCGAACCTCATCTATGCATCTGCGGCACTATGGTGGAGAGTCGTGGTCATCACGCACTGAGTTGTAGTCGGTGTGCGGGGCGATTCCCACGGCACCATGCGTTGAACGACATTATCCGGAGGGCTCTAGTTTCTGCAAATGTTCCGTGCGTGCTAGAGCCACCGGGTCTCAGTCGGTCCGATGGTAAGAGGCCGGACGGTTTGACGCTGGTCCCGTGGCATAGGGGAAAGTGATGTTGTGGGACGCGACGTGCGTCAGTACTTTTGCCGTGTCCCATATTGGTCGGACTGTCCGGTCGGGGGGTGCTGCGGCAGAATTGGCGGCGATGAAGAAGCGGGAGAAATATTTAGGGTTGGGGGGTTATTTGTTTGTCCCATTGGCGGTAGAGGTGATGGGGTGTTGGTGCTCGGAAGCAAAAGCGTTCTTTAAAGATGTGGAACGTCGTTTGCGGGACAGAGGCCTCGACCCTCGCTCCGGGTCGTTTCTGGTGCAAAGGTTATCCATGGCGGTTCAGCGCGGCAATGCTGCGAGTGTTATGGGTACCTTTGCGCCGGGAGTGACGCGGGGCGGGTTGTTCGATTAGTTTAGTGTTGATTTAGTATTTTACTTGTACCATGAATTTTTTTATTTTATTATAATTATTGTTTCGATGTTTTCATTTTGATATGTTTATATGTAGTTAATTTAATGAAATTGTAATTGATTTATAAATTATGTTATATTGAATAAAATTGCAAAGATTATTATACAACACGAAAATTACGCACAACATAGTAGAAAGTGTTAGTAGAGTTACTGCAGCGTTGGCGTGGAGTTGTTATACCGAGACCTTTCTGCTAATTTGCCTACGTTTTTGATTCCGGATTGGATAAAAAGGAAAATTATGGTTGATTGCTGCGACCATATATAACATGGACGTCTAACGCCAGCTCAAAAATGCCCCCTAAAACAGTTGTTCAATTGTGCCAAGATGGGCAGGACATAGCTTTTTTCTAAGCACCGCGCATATTTCGGCGCAACATCTTTGACAAATGTTTATAGAATATAGCCGATCAAAACTTTGATGGACCAATCACAAGTATTTTTAAATGGCGGATTAAGATTTTATAGGTTGACATTGAAATTCATTGTCGTGATGCATTGAAGAGGGGGTGACACTTGTCAACTAAAATTCAGGACTGTTTTTGAAAGGCAATTTAATATGGCGTGCGGCTTCCATGTTTTATTTCTTCGTAGGTTGATTATCACAGACAGATGTCGCAATAAACACCACCATTACTCCAACTTTGAACTTCAAAGAAAACTCTTAAAACTTGTCTGTTGCTTGATTATGTTACAAAGTAAAGGTGTACCATTCAGGTGAGCTAGCAGGGTTACCTTCTGTTAAGTTTCTCAAGGAATGTAAAGGGAGAAATAAATGACAGAAACGCTGGCGTTTGGACTACTTCAAAATGGCGTCCATATAAGTGCATACCAATAACGAATACGGACAAAGAACATGGAAAAGTATCCTTCCGCGAACTTTAAATCGGTTCCCAACCGAGCTCTTAAATTCAATAGAAAGTGGAACACCATAAAAAAACATATATTTACAACCAGAGCGCACGAAAAACAATCGTAATGCGAAAGAATTATTAATGTAAGATTATTATTATATAATTTCTTATTATTATCGGAGACTCCTTAACTAATAAAATCTTTAATATTTAAGATTAGTAGTTAAGTATGTAGAAAATATTGTATGTATCTAATTTATTATATGAAATAAACAGATTAAAATTTAAATGTTGCATACAATACTTTTTCTACGACCACACACTTATTTTTAAATAAAATTGTAAATTTGAGAAATATTCTTAGTCAAAAACATTTTTATTAATCATCAAGGTCGGAAGGGAGAAGTCAAAATTAAAAAATTTCTTTTTTCTCCTCTATGGTTTACGATTCATCAGAAATGACATTTGAAATTAGGTTGGCAGCCATGTATTTATTTCATTACGTCTTGTACGAGTATACACGAGTTGTCTTAAAATCCAAAAACGCACTGCCTGTAATGTCCGAATGCGTTTATAGGGAATAGACTATTTAGACTCATCTTGACATCTGTAAGGTAGGGGCTTAAAGGTGTGTTCACGGCTCTGTAAATGACAAATAAAAGTACGGGAGTAGAAAAAATATTTTTCGATATTCTGGTAACTTTTGTCGTTTCTTTCCGTAGTTTTTAACCGTACGTACCCAGTTACATAGTAGTGCATAGTTCGGTTTACTCACGTCCATAACTTCCGGATCCTTTCATAAAACACGACAAAGTATCGTTTTCAGTCCAATTAATATTTTACTGCGTTACTTGTTAGTACTTTACTTGTATTAGCAGTTTAACGCTGTTACTTAGTTGTTATTGCAGAAATAGTTAACACTTGGCATGCAAAGGGTTACTTTGTTGCATTTCCATCAACTATTCGGCGTTTCAAAATGGTTTTTTTTTAATGGGCTTACTCATGGCCATAGACTAGCCAAGGGCAGAGACGCGGCCTACGATGGAGTGAGTTTCACGAAGGTGTCTATTCACCCTTGACTTGAAGGTTGACAGGTAGAGTACCCTAAAATTCTGCAACGATTGCAATTTTAGTTCAAATTTGACTATAAATAAAAAATCTTGGTATGGTCTTGCCTACTTGACTAGCTATTTTGCAATCGTATACGATAAGTGATAAGTCATAAATGTATGAGAATGACAGATGCAAACGAAAAGTCACGTGACCTTTTCCATACATTATTATGGTCACGTGACTTATCGAATACGATTGCAGAATGCCATCTTGGCTGTGCTTGCTGGTTTCCATTATCCTATCCTCGTAAGGCCCAATGTACATTACAATGTACATCATCTGCCTATGTTAGTCCACTGCTGGACGTATAGCCCTCTCCTATTAACTATGCGTATAGACGCATTAGGAGGTAAATGCCCATAATCGCCACGCTGGGCAAGCGGATTGACGATCGCAGTAATGTGCCCACTATGATGACGCTGCTGCCCATCATCAATCTTGTAGAATGGTCAGTGACACTCCCTTGGTCGACTTTTACGACACTCGCAGGAGGAGATGGGGTGGCGACAAATGTATTCTTACTGCCGTCACCACACGGCAAATTATTACAATGTACACTCCCCTTCAATGAAATTTAAACCTTTCATGAACTTAATAAAGTCGCATTTCTTTTGTTTAATTGATTTTACAAACAAACGAAATTCTCCACTATTCCTTACATAGCAAGGTTTCAAATAAGATTTAATAGTTATTTGTTTTACTAGGGAGCAAAGTGATTGTTTAACTCTATCTCGTGCAAATATTGAATCCCGAGCAAGCGAAAGATTACAGAATTTCATAAAATGGAATCTTGAGCGATGCGAGGGTTTTAAGGCACGAGAGTTGAACAAGCTTTGCTGCCTTCACTCGGCAGCACACAACATTTTTCACCACACTAAAGCGAGGAAACATGCGAAATAAAACTCAAACATAACAAATTAGAAGGTATTTATTTGCAAGTCCTCAACTTCCAAAAAATAAACAAATCAGCTTTAGTCTATCCAGAAGATTAAAAAAAAATTACTTTAACCTCTAGAGATTAAAACACAGTTTTGCGCTTTGAAATTGAAGGACAAACAGCGTGTTTACGAGCAGTGTGGTGAAAAGAAAATTGTATAGTGAGCCCTATGAGGCTATAGTGTATCGTTGTTGCATTCAGTGACACCCATTTCGAAATGAAAGAGATTAATTTTGATAATTATTCCAACTTCATTGATTCGCTTTAAAGCTACCAGTAGACAAACTACACTCTTTTGCATTGAAATGAAAATTACATTCGGAATCCCGATGATTGTATACTCGTATGAATGTGTCAATACAGAATATCGTCGCTGTTCCTACAAAAGTCGCTATGTGTTTTATTGCTACTTTACAGGAGACACAAAAAACTGTTTATTTTGAATCCTGTTCACTCAAAGTAGGCCAATATTTTATTTCGATAAATATGTTCAGTTTAAAATATTTTAATGTTTTTTATAAAAATAAATCTCAGTTTTTTAACGAGAAAAATAAATATTTCCAATAATTTATCACATAGCTAATTTTGTTTCAGTCATCCAAAGTCTCTATGTGTCTTATGTGTAACTTGGTTAAAATAACTAATTACGAAAATTTGCACATCTTTATCATATTCGTTACATAGTTACAAAAACACCCCGCCGCAAAAAAGTGTACTTAGTCAGGTTTCTTTGTTATATCACTAATCCTATTGTTTATGTTTTATGAACGTTTTAAGTGGGATCGGGCCATGGTATTTGAAAGAAATGAATATACTACTTATTACATAATTTGTCAGCCTCCGTAGCCTAGTTGGTAGTGACCTAGTGACCCTGCTCACGAAACTGGAGGTTCCGGGTTGAAATCCCGGCGAGGGCATTATTTGTGTATTTATTTATCACAAATATTTCTTCCTTGGTCATGGTTGTCTTTGTATATAAGTATCTATATGTATACCTATATCTATTATATATATCGTCGCTTCGTACTTACATCACGAGCCTTTATTAAGCTTACCGTGGGACTATATCGATTTGTGTAAGATGTCCCAAGGTATATATTATTTATTTATAAGCTCGCAGTGCCCGCTATCCACTTACTTCCTTAAAAAGAAAATCTTTCATGGGCAATTCATCGTGTAGGATTTCATTAGACATTTCAACATGACGAATTTAAATTAACACTTTCATTGCGGATGAGTGCTACACGCTACGCTCGTAGCCGATCCCGTGATTTTTCCGCTTTGTAGCGAAAATGGACCTCAGAGAACTCCCCTCGGGAGTTCCCCACGCTCAAAGTGTTAAAAAGAAAATAGTTCATGGGCAATTCATCGTACAGGATTTCATTAGAAATTTCGACATGACGAATTTAATTTGAAAAGCGTAAAGTACTCTTTACCTTTTACTTTCGTTAATGTCAAGAACAATAAAACCGTGTCTCAAAAACTAAAGCTTGTTACAAAACTCTTAAACGAATTCTTAACAAACTTGCGCAGAAACTTTGTAACTCGACAGTTTACTAAATATTGTCGGTGACTACCAAAACTCAAAGTAACAAATACTTCAAATAAAGCTCGTATCTCATTTCTGATTCCGTACTTACATACGAGGTTGCGAAGGGTAGTAACAGTTTTTCTAGTGAGCTTTGTAGGGTTTGCAACTATTCGAAAGTTTGAAGTATTCAAATATTAGATTTTTTATTTTGAGGTATTCGATGTATGTATATAATTTGGACGAATGTAAATGTAATTTTCATATTATATTATTCATATAAATTATTCATGTAGGGTAACCTTGATTTACTGTTGTTGTTGTGTAATTGAATAAGTTAGTCTTATTATTCGACTACTAAAATAATCAATAATTATCTTAGAAAATCTTACAAAAATCGACCTAGTCCCACGGTAATCTCAATTAGGTAAGTCTTGTAATGAGGTACCAAGCGACGTAATACCTATACAGGTATATATGTTTGGTCAGCGGTGTCGGAGCTTTTAAGGGCTTAAACTACAATCAATTTCATCGATAAATTACCATATTTTTTTTTTGTGCCAACGATAATTAAATGGCTCCTATCTTTGCACAAAAAAACCTCGTTAGAGAGCTCATTAGATAAACAAACGAATAAAGCCAATCATTTAACTCTACAATTTCAACAACAAGGTCAAAAAGTTTTTTTTTAATTAAAATAGTAACAAATTCATTTTAATTTTTCAATTAACTTAATTTTGCATGAAAACTAGGTCATTAAGATGGTTTTTTGGTGTTGTTATTTATTAGTACAGGATGCTAGCCAAAAAAACACCATAATCACAGTACCTTAAGTACTTTAGGTATTACAAGTGCTCAAACATGCACTGGAAGGATGGAAGGCGGCCACTGACATTCATTTGTTTATGGATTTTGAAACGGGAGCGCTAATGCAGCTGTTAGAGAATACCTTTCCTACAAAAAAATCCACATTTTTAGTGCATGTTTGAGCACTTGTAATTCCTAACCATCCTGTATAATAGATAGAATATAATATAGATAGAGTTAAAAATACATAGACATCCACAACCAAGGAACGAATATTCGTGATAAATAAATACACAAATAATGTCCTCGCCGGGATTGGAACCAGAAACCTTCTGATTCGTAGGCAGGATCACTACCAACTAGGCTACGGAGGTCGTCAAATGGACCGAATTATAGGTATGTTCTTTTATATGTTTTATGGTCCTTTCTATAGACACCTATATTGAAGGTCACTAGCGTACTATAGATCTCGTACGTTAGCTTGAAGGTTGCGGTGAGTGATGGGAATATTTAATTGAATAGACAAGTGTTTCACTTAACGGATATTTATTGACTGACTTACAATCTATCAAGTCGCGGGCACAGCCGCCGCCACACTCGCGCCACAGATAATGTGCACCTACACGAATAATCGATATTTTCGAATATCCGAATTGCAAGCCCTAGAATTTTAGTAGTCGACGATATTTTGTAACCAAATATTTTGTGGGGAAATGCGGATTCATTTCCGTTTCCGAAATATTCAGGGCGGAACTTTATCGATGCTTTCGATGGTGACACAGAATATGTTGTTCGAGGTAGTTCATTCTATCTAATTCTGTGGCAAAGTATACAGAGTGGTCCATTGAAATCGGTCAGTATCGGAAAGTCTGAAACTATAAGACTTACGAAGATCTGTTCTTAAGAACCATGTCACCGATTTTGATAAAAAGAAAAACTGCATTCATACATTAAAACAAAAATCTGTACGCAGTTAGGGAATCGAACCAGGTTATTTTGAAATAATAAACTTACACTATTTCTATTTAGATGTATTTTGTGTAGAGCAGTAAATGTATCTAACTAAAATGATGTCTAAAATGAATGGAATTAATTGTTTTCACGTATTTACATTTATTTTACTAGATGTAAGTCTTATAGTTTCAGACTTTCCCATACTGCCCGATTTTAATGGGCCAACCTGTTTAAATAGCCAGCAATTGCATTTAAACTTCCGTGAGACATAAGGACATATTAGGGGACATTAGGGTGTCCCTTATTTTCCAATTTTTTGAAATTAATAACGCATCCTCTTAAGGGTGAGGCTCCACTGACGCGGAGCGGAGCGAAGCTGTGTGAGCTTGGACAATGAGAGCGCATCACGGTGTTTCGAATTCGAATTTGTAGAATGTAATTGGTCAATTTTGCACAGCTCCGCTTCGCTTCGCGCCAGTGGAGCCGCACCCTATATCGCCTACTTTAACCCCAAAAAAATCAGCTCATTCTTGTAACAGCGTCGACTTTCATCTGACATTTCCTTACATTACTATGAAAAATTTTGGTCAGACGGTAAATAATGTATTATTTTTCTTTTCATCAAGTTATTTTTATGAAAGAATGTTTTTAAGGCTGTAGTATAAGTTAATGCCATCGAAAAAAAGAAAAAATAGAAAAAAAATGGTCCTATATACGTGCTCTTTTAAGGACTGTCGCTCAAGAACCGGCAGATAAAAAACCGCGTTAAGCTGTCATATTTCCGAATACGTTATATATACGTGATCGGATTAAAAATGAGAACCAGAACCAAAGTAACCGAAATAGCATGGAAATAGCTCTCCGAATCGCTAAACTGAAGTGGCAGTGGACGGGGCACATTGCGCGTAGAACCGATGGCCGTTGGGGCGGGAAGGTTCTTGAGTGGCGGCCACGTACCGGAAGGGTAGGCCCCTCACAAGGTGGACTGATGACCTGGTGAAGGTCGCAGGAGTCCGCTGGATGCGGGTGGCGCAGGACCGGCCATTGTGGCAATCTTTGGGGGAGGCCTATGTTCAGCAGTGGACGTCTTTCGGCTGATATGGTGATGATGATGATGAATCCTTAATGATTAAAATAAAATAAGTAATAGGTATACAAGCAATCTACCGACTACTGATGCCGTAAAAATAATTCAAACTTGAACATTATTTTTTGAACTCTCTAACATCTAAATTAATACTCGCGGTAAATATTCCCGTGAAGATGAATGATGAATGAGTGAACGAATGAGCGAATGAATGATCACACAATAAAGCCTAAATGATGGATCGCTCTAAATGTCAAAGTTGACGTTTAAAGGTTAGATTCGGATCTTGATTTGGTCCAGCCCTTACTATGAGTTGGTGTCGTGAGCTCAGTGTTGACCGCGCGATTTACTATATATGTGTATATCCGTGTGGTGTACTGTCCGTGCGGTGTGGTGACGGCAGTAAGAATACATTTGTCACCACCTCAACTCCTCCTGCGGTTTACGTAAGAGTCAACTAAGGGATTGAAGTGTCACTGACCATTATTTGATAAAAAATTGATGATGGGCAGCAGCGTCATCATAGTGGACACATTTCTGCGATCGCCAATCCACTTGCCCAGCGTTGCGATTATGGGCATTTACCTTCTAATGCGTCTATACGCATAGTTAATAGGAGAGGCCTACGTCCAGCAGTGGACTATCAAAGGCTGATGATGTGTGTATGTGTATATCACTCTAACTCACACCAATACGCTGGTACAATCGGGATAGGCAGTAAATGAATGGTACGCAAACGTTCACAAAAAGTGAAATAAACGACGTGATCAAAAGCCGTATAAAGTAAGTTGCATTCATGACGCCTACCTACATAACCGTTGCTAAGCAATTACATAGCGAAGTCATAAACGTGTTTTCAACTGGACTAATTGACTGAATTGCTATAGAAGCCAAAATGCAATGTAAGCTACCACGAAAAACGAAATTCGTTAATTTCGAGGATTTGTCTCTCTCACTCTAATGACGCCTTCGTTTGAGTTACAGAAAAATCCTCGAAATTTACGAATTTCGATTTTCGCGGTACTAGTAGGCCAGTGATCGGCACTACCGGTGCCACACTGTGTGGAGTGCGTGGTTTAAAATAAACTAACTACGAGTATTATTATGCCATATTTTTGTTTCAAAAAATATGTTCGTGTGTGTGTAATATAATAGTGTTAAATAAAAAAATATCAGTCATGTCCGTATTTTTTTTACACGAAATACCGCCGTGTGGCATTAGTGGTGTCGATCATGTTATTTGTCAGCCTCCGTAGCCTAGTTGGTAGGCCTGCCTACGAAGCTGGAGGTTCCAGGTTCGAATCCCAGCGAGGGCATTATTTGTGTATTTATTTATAACAAATATTTGTTCCTTGGTCATGGCTGTCTATGCATATAAGTATTTATGTGTATCTATCTGTTGCTTGGTACCCACATCACAAGCTTTAATTAAGCTTACCGTGGGACTAGGCCGATTTGTGTAAGATGTCTCATGATGATATTTATTTATTATTAGTTATCATTACTGATCATCACAGTGACTACCACTACATTACTTTTATCTGACTAAAAGCTTTATAACATCAAGCTTACACGTATTCTGCGTTTTTGTTGGTTGGTTTCCAGATCTAGGCTCTCCGAAACAAGTCGCGCGTAGTGACTAAATATACGTGAGCATAACTGTTTAATTATATTTTCTCAAACTTGCTACGGAATGTTGATGTTACTTACTTCAAATTAAGCCCGGAAATACTATGTATCCGGTGTCATATGCTAAGATGATATGTAAAAAGAGATTTCATGTATTTATTTCACACCTAGGACTGCAAACAAACTGTCTTTTGTTTTGAAACGTCAAATTGTGACACTAGGTCTTGACATTCAGCCACAGAAAAAAAAATATTTATATAATTTTTTTTAATGTTGTACGAAACTGTACTATTGGTTTATTTACAAATCAAATAGTATGGTTCGGCGAAATCAGTTCGTTTTATTTCATGGCAAGTTTGAGAAAAGCACTATACAAATCTCGGCGAGAAACAGGGTTACAGGCCGCG
>JALPQI010012799.1:0-24565 GCA_025490895.1 Thaumatotibia leucotreta | reverse complement strand
TCCACCATCTTTGATTGGCCCCCATTTTTGTTAGGTAGCACTTATAAATGGCAATCTTGCATTTTTGACGGTTTTATAAGCTTACCTAACAGCCGTGAAAAGGAAAATTTATACCTCCTAATTTTTACCAAACCTGTCATACAATGGAAATCTTGAAATAGCCCGTATGCCTATTAGCTACCACTTTGAGATGTCTATCATACTTTTTTAACATCCTTATGAATATGTCTAACTACTGTAAAAAGGACACTTGGTACCCCCAAATTATACCGTTTTCTAATTTCAGACCGACTAGCCCACGGACTATGTACAGCGGCCCTACCGCGAAAAACGAAATTCGAAAATTTCGAGGATTTGTCTCTCTCACTCTAATGACGCCTTCGTTGGAGTGACAGAGAAAAATCCTCGAAATGTACGAATTTCGAAGTTCACGGTAGTAGGCCAGCTCCGTCCTCACTACTTATGTTATCAGTATCACACATCGCACTTAATATTTATTGTAACATTGCTTTAAGAAAATATTTACACAAATAAAATTATTTGCTGCTAAAGAGTTAGTAGCGGCGCACATTAAAATTATAGAAATTGGTAAAATACAAATAATTATGTACCTAGCTAAGAATTCCTTAGTACCTAAGTTGGTAGATACCTAATTATGTTTTCTTATGTACAGGCTTTTTTACAAGCTTTTATTTAGTTTCACCTGTCCCGTTGTCTGTCGTTCTGTAATCAAATCTTGCAACTTAAATTTGATCCACTTCCCGGTTTCCGATTGAGCTGAAATTTAGAATGCATGTATAAATCGGATGACAATGCAATGTTATTGTGACATAGAGCTGATCTAATGATGGAGCTGGAAGGTGGCCATAGGAACTCCGTAATTAAATGATGCAACCCTATCGAGTTTGAGCTCATTAGATTCGTCTTGACAAGTACTTTGATACTATATGGTAAACAGGGTCTGATGATGGAGCCGGAAGGTGGCCATAGGAACTACGTAATTAAACGATGCAACCCTATCGAGTTTGAGCTCATTGGATTAGTCTTGACGAGTACTTTGATACTATATGGTAACCGGGGGCTGATGTTGGAGTTGGAAGGTGGCCATAGGAACTCCGTAATTAAACGACGCAACCCCATCGAGTTTGGGCTCATTGGATAAGTCTTGACGAGTACTTTGATACTATATGGTAACCAGGGTCTGATGATGGAGCCGGAAGGAGGCCATAGGAACTCCGTAATTAAACGACGTAACCCTATCGAGTTTAAGCTCATTGGATTAGTCTTGACGAGTACTTTGATACTATATGTTACCTAGAGGGAAAAGCTACGCTGGCATCCAAAAAGCTCGATGTGCTCAATAAAGCGAGGGGATACTTTACTCCGGGGCAAGAACTTCTGTTATATAAGTCGCAAGTCAGACCCCATATGGAGTATTGCTGTCACCTCTGGGCAGGAGCACCTGTATACCAGCTTGCGCCCTTTGACTCGGTTCAGAGACGAGCTGTCCGAATAATCGACGATCCCAGACTCACAGGCGGTATTGAACCTTGAAGTCTAAGGAGAGACTTCGCCTCCTTATGTGTGTTCTATCGTCTGTACAATGGGTTGTGCTCTGAAGAACTGTTCGACATGATGCCAACGTCCACTTTTCATCATCGCACCGCTCGCCACCGACTGGGCGCTCATCCTCACACCTTGCAACCTAAATGGTCGCGCACCGTGCGGTTTCAGATGAACTTCCTCCCGCGGACGGTCCGTCTTCCCGTTTGACTACGGTAATGGGGTTCTTCAAAAGAGGAGTGTACAAGTTCTTATTGGGTCGGCAACGCGCATGTGACACCCTAGGGTTGCAGGCGCCCATAGGCTACGGTGACTGCTTTCCATCAGGCGGGCCGTATGCTTGTTTGCCACCGACGTGGTATAAAAAAAATAATATGGTAACTAGGGTCTGATGTTGGAGCCGGAAGGTGGCCATAGGAACTCCGTAATTAAACGATGCAACCCTATCGAGTTTGAGCTCATTGGATTAGTCTTGACGAGTACTTTGATACTATATGGTAACCAGGGTCTGATGTTGGAGCCGGAAGGTGGCCATAGGAACTCCGTAATTAAACGATGCAACCCCATCGAGTTTGAGCTCATTGGATTAGTCTTGACGAGTACTTTGATACTATATGGTAACCAGGGTCTGATGTTGGAGCCGGAAGGTGGCCATAGGAACTCCGTAATTAAACTATGCAACCCTATCGAGTTTGAGCTCATTGGATTAGTCTTGACAAGTACTTTGATACTATATGGTAAGCAGGGTCTGATGTTGGAGTTGGAAGGTGGCCATAGGAACTCCGTAATTAAACGACGCAACCCCATCGAGTTTGGGCTCATTGGATTAGTCTTGACGAGTACTTTGATACTATATGGTAACCAGGGTCTGATGTTGGAGCCGGAAGGTGGCCATATGAACTCCGTAATTAAACGACGCAACCCCATCGCCCCAAGTAACAAAATGTGGTTTTGTAGTGGTTCCGGAGCCAAGTCTATAACAGGCTAGTAAAAGTTTTCAACGACGGAAAAGGGCCCATTTTATACGCGTACTTTATACACGAAACTTACTGGAGTATGTATTCTCAAGTGTATTCACACCTTTGCACCACTTTTATAGGCCTTCTTAACCTTTACTGCGTCTATAATTTCTTTCTATACACGGCTATTAGTCAGCTTATAAGAACAGATGTACTATAAAACTAAACAAACTCCGTGGAACCTGTTATCAGGTTTGTGGTAAAACCTAGAACCATGAAGAGAGAGGTACTAGTGCTGTAAGCCTATAAACTGTGCACTACAGGAGAATTTTGTTACTTGGGCGAGTTTGGTCTCGTTTGATTCGTCTTGACAAGTCTCTTGCTTTCGTCCCATATTAATTATATATGATTGATTGGATGGATGACCCAATGCCAAGGTGAGCACGTGCCGAGGGCTGAATGGTATGTTAATCACGGCACAGCTGAAAGAAGAATGCTCCCGATTGTCTTGTCTTGGGCTTCAACTGTGCATAAAAGGCAGGGAACTACTGTAGATCATGCTGTTATATATCTAGGCTCCAAATAGTACGCTGCTGGTCAAGCTTATGTAGCTTTAAGCCGAGTTAGGTCTTTAGCAGGTCTTCAAATCGAAGAACTTGACTGCTCCAAGTTGACGTCGAAGAAACCTTGTAATGTTGATGCATTAAAAGAAATGGATAGAATGAGAAACGTTACAAATATCTAACAAGTGATTACATAATTTCAACATTATTGATATTTAAATCAGTACATATTACATATCATGTGAACGAACTACGGACTTCATAACGGAATAACGCTGCTACGCGCTGCGAACTACGTCGTAGTAAATCTCGAATTAAAAATAGAGATACTAAAAAGTTAAAAATAAAATTAAAGAAAAAAAAACCTTTTTAAAAACAAGCTTTTATTATTTGTTTATAAAATGAACTAAAAAGTTAAAAATAAATTAACTCTAAAAAGAAATATAACACTTTGTAACTTGATTATAACCTTTAACGACAAATAAGCGTCTTCGTCTAGGACAAAATAATTCCATATTGTACAAATTTATTTAATTTTAATACTAAAACTTTTCACCATCCATAATTATTCAATCTCGTCCCCCCTCTTTATTAATAGTCCCCATTTATAAATGAAAGCGTGTTACATTGTGATAGCTTGAGGAAAATGTTGTGTTGTATTAAATGTAACACGCTTTCATTTATAAATGGGGACTATGATAAAGAGGGGGGACGAGATTGAATAATTATGTATGGTGAAAAGTTTTAGTGTTAAAATTAAATAAATTTGTACAATATGGAATTATTTTGTCCTAGACGAAGACGCTTATTTGTCGTTAAAGGTTATAATCAAGTTACAAAGTGTTATATTTCTTTTTAGAGTTAATTTATTTTTAACTTTTTAGTTCATTTTATAAACAAATAATAAAAGCTTGTTTTTAAAAAGGTTTTTTTTCTTTAATTTTTTTACCCTGTCGTTTAACTTGTACTTCCTTAATCTCTCGATACGTACGTTTCATATCAATGAGCTTTTTCAGGTTGTCGGTCACAGGCGTATAGTAAACTAGCGATTGCCTATGGCGTGATAACCCCACCAGCTGGTGCGGCGCGGAGTCGTACAACGGCTCACTCAAGTTCCGCGACATCCTCACCAGGATTATGTGTGGTGCCTCCTTACCTTGGAATTCATGTACGGTGGATGTGTAAATGAATACTTAGCTTGTAAGAGTGGCAACACTCAGGTTTATGAAAAATAAAAGTTATTATCTATGATCGTAATACATGGTGACATGGCGGAATTTTTTCCTCGTGAGAGAAAATTGATATTATACCATCATGGAAGCACTGAAAGCGCAATTAGATGCTCAAATGGCCCTGATACAGCAGCTGCAGACAAAACTTTCGTCTCAACCTGCCACAGCGTCAACAAGCAACGCGCAAGATCTAACCTTCCTGCCCGGTATGACCACGCCGCCGCCGCAACAATTTACTTTCAAAGCGATTGATTGGCAAAGTTGGATCACAAGATTTGAACAGTACCGAGAAACTACTCGTTTAAAAATGCTACCAAGCGAAACGCAAGTAAATTCTTTATTGTACATCATGGGTGGTCAAGCCAACAACATCATCGCGTCGATGAAGCTCACTGATAGCGACATGAAATCTTACGACATCGTAAAAGAGAAATTTAACTCTTACTACACGGCACGCAAGACTAAAATGTATAGCAGAGCTAGATTTAACCAACGCATACAAAAACAAGACGAAAGTATAGACGAGTTCATCACCGACTTACACACCCTTGCAAAGAAATGTGAATTCGGAACACTCGAAGACGAGCTCATCCGAGATAGAATCGTCGCAGGTATGAAAGATACCGAACTCTCAAAAGCACTTCAAAACTTGGAAGAAGAGCCGAAATTGGAAACTGTCATCAATAGGGTACGACATGCTGAAATAGTGGAAGCCAACATAGCATCACTCAATCCAAACCAAGTTCAAGCTCCAGAAGTACATTACGTAAAGAAAACAAATGTAAAAAAACCCATTAAACAAACTAGTAGTTCTACCAAACTAGACTGTTGTAGAAAATGTGGTCGCACTCCAAAACACAAGTTTTCTGAATGTGAAGCTGCAAATTCAACTTGCAACGGATGTGGAATCAAAGGTCACTGGCTAGTTGTCTGCAAGAAGAAAAAAGACAACAAGAAAGAACAGAAAACATTAAACGAAGTAACAGAAGAAGATGAATTTTTCTTTGGTACCATACAAAAGTCTGAAAAAATCATTGAGTCTGTGAACTCAACACCTCATTCAACACGCTCAAGACCGAAATATGCTACACTACTCGTTAATGGACAAAAAGTCAAATTCAAGATCGACACTGGTGCATCGGAGACAGTTATCAGCCCTGAACTAAGACAGAAACTTAAATTACCCATACCAACAAAAGTCAAAGAGAAACTCCTAGGACCTTGCAAAATAATGCTACCGTCTGGTGGTATATGCCATAATGTAGAACTGGCATGGCAAAATAAAACCATTAAGACAGACATCTATGTACTGCAAGACCAGCACACACCCTTACTAGGATTATCGGAATGTGACACTTTTGGTATTGTACAATGGCATCCTCAGACAGAAATCATGCAATTATCCAACAAGACACTACCTGAAGAGGAATATTCAGACTTATTCACAGGATTAGGTGTCATGAAAGGAAAATATAACATCAAGTTGAAAGAGAATGCTAAACCATATGCAGTAACTACTCCAAGGCACATATCAATACCTATAAGACCTAAAGTACAAAAAGCACTGCAGAACCTTCAAGACATGAATGTGATTGAACCTGTCACACATCCAACAGAATGGTGTGCCCCTATGGTACCTGTCCCTGACAAGAATGACACAACCAGTGTACGTGTCACAGTCGACTACACTGAACTTAATAAAAGCATCATGAGAGAATATCATCCTCTGCCTACTGTAGAAGAATGCCTAGCACAACTAGCCGGATCAAAATATTTTTCAAAAATTGATGCCGTTAAAAGCTATTTCCAAGTGGAACTCACTGAAGACTCTAAAGATCTCACCACCTTCATCACTCCTTTCGGAAGATATAGATTTAACAGAATGCCAATGGGAATGAACTCCTCAAGTGAAATCTTTCAACGAAAAATGGCAACTATACTAGCTGGCACCAAAGGTTGTATAAATCATGTAGATGACACCTTAGTATATGGCAAAACCATAGAAGAGCATGATGATAACCTTAAAGAAGTTCTCAGAGCACTACATAAAGGAGGAGTAACTCTCAACAAAAAGAAATGCATCTTCAGGACCAATGAATGCATATTCCTAGGCTACAAAATATCAAGCAACGGGATTCAGCCTCTTCAAGACAAAATTAAAGCTATAAATAACCTTCCAATTCCTAAAGATCTCACAGCACTAAGAAGCTTCATGGGAGCAGTAAATCAGCATCTCAGATTTTTAACCAACATTGCAGATGTGACAAAACCTCTTCGCGACTTACTGAGAAAAGATTCTTCAAGGGAATGGAATGCTGAACACACCACTGCATTTCAAGAAATCAAAAAGTTGTTAACTACAGCACCTCAGTTAGCACATTATGACCCAAATTTAGAAACCAGAGTCTCAGCAGACGCATCACAGTATGGAATGGGAGCCATACTTGAGCAAAAACATGGAGATTTTTGGAGACCAGTCCATTTTTGGTCATCAGCATTTACACCAACTCAGCAAAGGTATGCTATGATTGAAAAAGAAGCATGTGCAACAACCATGGCATGTGAACGCTTTAAACTATACCTACAAGGCTTACCAGTGTTCACTGTAAGAACAGATCACAAACCATTACTTGCAATATTAGGATCAAAGCCTATTGCAGACCTGCCTATAAGACTTCAGAGGTTCAGAATGAGAATGACTCCATACAACTATAACATAGAACATGTTCCTGGCAAATACATGTACACAGCAGATATGTTATCCAGAGCCCCACTTCCAACTGAAGAAGAAGACAGAGATATCCTCGATAGAAGTGACAAGATTGATGAATCTACATTCCTTAGCATTATTAAAGAAATGCCCTTCTCTAATGAGCGCCTTAATAAAATAAAAGAGGCCCAGCAAACAGATGATATATCAAAGAAAATATACCTCTATATTATACATGGATGGCCAAACTACAAAAATATAGAAGAAGAACTAAAACCATTTTGGAAACACAAAGATAACCTTGTTCTAACTAATGATTTAATTTCATATGGATTAAAAATATACATACCTATAAAGCTTAGACAAAGCATCATTGAAAAGCTTCATACTGGACATGTTACAGCTTACAAGAGCCAACTGCGAGCCAAACATGCAGTATGGTGGCCCACATGGGAACAAGACATCACTCTATGGTCAAAACAATGTGAATTCTGTGTTAAAGTAACTACACAGAGACCCGAACCTCTTATACCTGGCAATGTACCTGAAAACCCATTTGAAGTCATAGCCGCTGATCTATGCACCTACAAGGGTAAGGAATACCTTGTTGTGAGAGATGTACTATCAAACTACCCTGAAGTAGTATCACTGACATCTACAACCTCCACAGCAATAATCAAACACTTAAAATGCATCATGGCCAGACATGGTATACCTCACATCTTGAGGTCAGATAATGGTCCACAATTTTCCTCAGAACAGTTCAGAAAATTCGCAAAAGAGTGGGAATTCACACACATCACTTCAAGCCCCCACTTTCCTCAAAGCAATGGAGCCGCTGAAATAGGTGTAAAAATAATCAAAACAATATTTGATAAAAATCCAGAAGATCCCTTACTTGGACTACTACATTACAGAACAACACCTAACCAACTCGGACTCGCTCCGTCACAAATTGCTATGTCAAGACTTCTGAACACTAATATACCAACAACATCCTCAGCATTAAAACCTAAAATACAAGACTTAGAACATTTGAGAGAACAGATATTGAAAAGAAGAGAAAAAGCTAAAGAAAACTATGACAAAAGACACAGAACTAAAGAATTACCTGAATTAGAAACTGGAAAAAGAGTATTTCTACCAGATGAACAAATACATGGAACAGTTACCAAGATAAGAGAGGAACCCAGGAGCTATAACATATTAACAGAAAAAGGAAGAGAGATCAGGAAGAATAGAAGAGCAATCATTGAATTACCAGATCAAGCCACCAATTCAATGAGACAGAACATCACCACTCATGCTACTGCGCCACCATCTCTTCATGCTTCACCTTCCACAAACCTGGATCCCATCATACACATTGTTCCAGAAAAACCCAATCAACCACTGTTGATAAACATCCCAGATCAACCAGAGAATATCACATGCTCACCTCCAGAAGAACAACAAACATTATTATCACCTGAGATTAGACAGAGCACAGCTACAGACAAAATCACAGTGAGAACACCTGTAAGTGAGCCTAGCACTCAAACTGATGAAGAATCACCACTGTCAACTCCTTATAATACACCTGAATCCTCATCAACCACATTCATGGACACCTCGCCGGAGAATGTAACCACCACTACCAGATCTGGGCGCATTGTGAAACCTGTAAAGAAATGTTTGTGCAAAGACTGTTAAGACTGTTAAAAGTGAACTTACTATTTTCATACATTGATATAAATAAGAACAGTACACAGTGATAGTGTTGTGTAATTATCATACTTGTGGTCAAATTCGTAAGTACGTACATAAGAACAATTTATAATTAGTTTCAAAGTAAACAAACAACAATTATCTTGTTTTAAAAATCTTTATTGTTATAAATCATAAACATAACAAATAACAACCAATATTGTTGATTAACTTGTTAATGTCAGTCACTTAAGTTTTCATGAAACTGTATTCTATGTAAACTTGTATTTCATAGCATTATGCAGTCAATTAATGGCTCATAGTTTAAATGTTATAAGAGTTAATTATCAAAATAAAGTTCATTACTTTTTCTTTTAGGTTAGGATTCCATAACTGTCAATGTCATTAAAGAAATGTCAACTAGCTTACTAGAGATGTACCATCCACAACATTATTACCGATAACTAGAGACGTAACCTGCCTTTGTAAAAGAAAAAGGAAGATGTGTAAATGAATACTTAGCTTGTAAGAGTGGCAACACTCAGGTTTATGAAAAATAAAAGTTATTATCTATGATCGTAATACAGTGGAGACATCATATTTAGCTTTTTCCATACGCTTCTTTTCAGACTGTTTGAACACCAGATATTTCACGTCTTTCGATTTCAAATTTGGAACGTGTTTTAGAGCCGTAAATTTCTTGCTACTTAAACTGTACAGCACGTTAGATGCTGAATAAGCACCATCGTCGTACTTTCCAGATATGATGGAAATCACGTCTACTGGACATCTGTATGACACGGTTAAGGCTTTAGTTGGCTTGAAAAACAATGATGATGATTTATAATACTGCAACTTTATTTCTTTTAGTCTATTTATGTATCCGAGCTGGTTGGGGTCGCCAAGCAGATGCAGTTGTCGGCAGCCGGTGAACAAGCACACGAGGAACAGTTTCCCGGGGTGCTCCATTAGCGCCTCGTCTAGCCACACGCAGGGGTACATGTCCCGGCTGTTCATCAAGTAAGAATCTACCGTTCTGTAAGTTCCTTATAATCGGGAGGCTGACCGCCCCTTATTTTTGCCATTCGCGACCTAATATCCTGAGCACCCTCTGCACTAGATGTTAATACGAGACTACCTTGCCTGTGATTTTGAATAATATATGTCGTCTTTCCACAACCAGGCACACCCACCGTCAAACTTATCTTCGGCATTACAAAATTTTCGTATAAATTTGGTGCACTATCAGTGGAGTATAGTAAGTTTGGTTCCTGTATCAACACTGTGTATTTTCCTACAAGTAAAAGTCTATTGCTGGTCTTGCTCTTGTCATTTTTAGCATCTATGAATTCTACAAAATCTTTTCCATTGTAACAAAATTTATATTTATTTTCATTTGGTTCGATCACCCATTTTTTGTCAGATTTATCGTATACTGCAAAGCCTTGTCTGTGTTTTTGTAATAACCGTTTTAAATCAGCATTGATGGGAATGGACAATTTTGAATATATTTTTGGATAGGTGTAACAAGCTTCTAACATAATGTATTTCCATATTGCTCTGATTTCTATGATAGCATTTATTGCTTTATAGTTTGTTTCGTGTTTTTCCAGATATTGGGGGTTGAATACTGGATGGCATGTGTCGAAAGTCGTAATCTGCGATGATGGAACTAAGTTGCATCCAGATGATGTTGTTATGATTTCATCTAGCTCACTTCGGATAGTCTTCAAATCAAATCTTTCGCAACTCATTTCGTTTTAAGCTGAAGTAAAATTACATGAGTTTAATTATAGTAGCAATAGGGTAGATACTAGTATTGGCTGAGATACGTAATGAGGCTTGAGGAAGTATATTTTTGGGTATCTATGTTCAGAAGAGCAAAATAAGAAATTTAAGGTTAATGGCGACGAATCTATATACCTACATATATTCCCTTCAGTAGTCAGGAAAATCATAGTGTATAAGAGAGAAAAATGTTTAAGCAGCAAATAGTCAGTACGTGATTGTTTAAAGACTTTAAAGCTATATGCAGAATTGTTTATATAATTATTGTACCTACTTAATTCGGAATAATTTGTCAGTAGGTAATTAGATAATCACGTGGTTTCTGGCCGTGACTTAGGTAATGTGTATATTGTTTTTTCTTCTCTCATTTACTTGCCTTGATGCAATTGACGTTTTTAATGTATGATGTATAAGTATCATACTACGAGGGTCAAAATTATTTTCGTTGTCTTGTTTCGTACCACTCTGTCACGCTTTTAGTTGCTGTTTCGTCTAAGTATACATATAAAAAAATCCGGTGCACTGGAAGTTCTTTTTCACGCTAGATTTTACATAAATCCATACATCAGAAATTGAAAACAAAACATCATCTCATACAAAAATCATCACTGCGTCACGTTTTTTAGGGACACAAATAAGACAACGAAAAGAATTTTGGCCCATGAACTGAACATTACTCATAGTAGGTATATGTATAGGTACTTGTTACATAATATTTTACATAAGTATCAGAGCCAAACGTTATATAAAGTTTTAGCTTTTTGGTTCTGAATCATAGGGTGTGAAAATTATTCTCCTTTACTAGGAGTTTCCTTATTTAGAATTGCGTCATCACCAACGCGTCAACGAAGACACTAGTTAAAAGGAATAATTAAATATCTTACTACATATTATTCTTACGTACCTTCTACCAGACCGGCACTCTATATTTTTTATAGATCCCGTATCTATCATTAATTCTAACTAAATGCTTTAGTATTAGTAATTGTAACTAAGTACCAACTCCTCGTCAGGATCGCTAGGGACCCTCCAAAGTAAATGTAATAGAAATCTACTCTTACTTTATCTATTAACGGAAATACGGTTAGGCAGAAATAACAAAGTAGGTACTTACGTAAAATAATATGGTAAAGGTTTCTTACACAATCCACTTAAAACTTAAAGGAATATTTTATAAAACTTCCCAGTCACAGGAGCTCCGTGCTATTTGGACCATTGTTTATAAGAAATAGTCCAACTCTCTGTTACTTACATTGTTGTCGACATTATGATACAGTAAAGCAGTATTGTATTTCGCGGAATTCAAAACAAACGTTTATTCATAATTCATAAACGTTTCCTAAATTAGCAACCCGGTAAGTATTATGTGTCCCTTTCGGTCTTATCAACATGTCTATTAAACCGAAAGGGACAAACAAAACAATACTTAGCCGGTAGATAAGAGGAGACGTTCATGAATGAGGGGGAACGTCTCCATTTCTTCATTTCAACAGTTCTAGAAAAGGACAAGACCAGAAACAAATGACAACCAACAGAGGCAGGTGCACTCAATAACTCATTCAAAACTCTGAATAATTTTCTTCCCTTCTGAAAATATTATATAAATACAAGATAATAATTATAATGTATATTAAATTGCTGCTATTTCACCGCCCCATAGTGGCAGAAAAAGTATCAAAAACGTGCCTAGAATCGTGTCATAATTACAAGTCGTAAGAGCTTTCTTACAATCGTATTCGTATCTTTGCTTCGACATAGTTCCTGAGTGGTCTAAACTCATGAATGTAGGATTAATATAGTAGAGGTCCAAATGGAAAAAATTGTGCGCTGTGAGTTACAGTTTTGTAATTTTTACCAGAGCTAGAGGGTGTAAAAATAAATATTTTTAGATGTGGAGGGAAAACCAATTCCCCCCCTGAACGAGGGGGGAGGGGGGTGAATGTGCAAACGGAAGGGTTATGTTTAAAATTTTTTCGTCTAATATTTGGGCCTACTATTCATTGTTTGGTATCATTTTCATATAAAACAGACACGGGGAATTCATTTTTGATAATAAACATGAGGATTTTCATACATAAAAAAATAATAATTGGCATAAAGGTAAAATAATCACCGTTTTTATTTTGATTGTTGCGTTATATAAGTATTACCAAATAAATATATGAAAATAAAAAAAATACTACAAGATAGCATATTTATTGTAGTTTTAAAAAATATATACTTTTTGAAACTTTCCATGCAAAAATAAGTTGTAAAAAAATTGCACCTGTCGCGTACCTCGAATAAAAAAGGGACGTTGCTTTGACTTATTGTTGACAGTACGTTTCTACTGCGGGAATTTAGCGATTTTGCGTAAACAAAATACTCCATAATGTCTGTTAGGGCAAATTGCATCAACTTGGGTTAACCAAGCAACCCAGGTTAAACGTTTATTTCACACGGAATTTGATAATTGATAAATTTCTTATGAAGTAAGTGACTGTCCCGGCACTATACAGAGGATATCCGAGACATCAGCCTATGTGATATTAGAATGGCTCTTGAACAGCTCAAAAATAACAGGGCGCCTGGGGAAGACGGAATTATAGCTGAGCATCTGAAGCCAGGTGGTAAACCAATCCTTATGGCCCTTCAGAAGTTGTTCAACTCCGGAAGGGAGAACGCATGGAACAGAGGAGTGGTGGTACTGTTCTTGAAAAAAGGTGACAACGCCTTATTGAAGAACTACCGATCCATCTCACTTCCGAGCCATATTTATAAGATGTTTTCAAGAATCATTACGAATCGTCTTGCACGCAGGCTTGATGACTTCCAGTTTCCCGAACAAGCCGGTTTCCGAATTGGCGTTTCGTAAGTGTTATACAGAAGACCGAGGAATAGGTATAACCTTCACCTCTGTTTAGCATTTGTGGACTACGATAAGGGGAGTTTCCATGACGTACTAATGCGGTTTAATTTAGGTCGAGAGAAAGGGACAAGGCTATACGGGTCGTGTATCACTGCCCCTTTCCCAGAACCTACATTACACGTCACGGTATTAGTACGTCATGGTAACCCCCAAGGTCTTCGATTTGATCGAAACTCTGGGCAGTACTACAGTCTCTTTAACGGTACCAAGTAGACTACCGCTATGTCGAAATGTTGAAGTGATTGTACGAAAGCGCCACTATGTCAATCCGACTCCAAGACCAGAGCTTGAAGCATATTATACTGCAGCGGGGAGTCAGGCAAGGAGGTGTCATCTCCCCTAATCTTTTTACCGCTGCACTGGAAGATCTTTAAGACTGGACTGGAAAAGGTGAGTATCAACATAAACAGCGAGTACCTCGCTCACCTTCGATTCGCTGATGATACGGTGGTCTTGGCTGAGACCTTGGAAGAATGCTCCCTGACCTCAGTAGCGCCTTCGAGCGAGTTCGTCTTAGGATGAACATGGATAAGACGAAAACTCCCGTTACAATCGGAGACTAAACTCGAAGGTGTAGACGACTATAATATACCTAGGACAAGCTACCCAGTTAGGTAGGTCCAACTTTGAGTAAGAAGTCAATCATCGAATCAGACTAGGTTGGGCAGCGTTTGGGAAGCTACGACACATCTTTTCGTCCAATATTCCGCAGTTCTTGAAGACAAAAGTATTTGATCAGTGTGGCAACACACACTGATCAAAGATTTAAAAGTGTGATGACATACGGTACTGAAACGTTGTCGTTTAGAATGGGCCTCATAAGAAAGCTTAAAGTCACCCACGGGGCAATGGACAGGGCTATGGTGGGAGTCTTTTTGCGAAGTCGTATTAGAAATGAGCAAGGATCGGACAAACGCCCGTCATTTTGAAAACATAACCCTGTTCCGTATGGTAGAGACTTCCTTATCTTATGATGTTAACATATTTTATTAATTTGAGATATTTTTTTATGATAGGAATACAAAGCATCTATTTAGGAGATCCCAACTATTTCTTAGAAACTTGTGCAAATGTGCACACCATGATTGTTCGAAACATCGTTACAACGTTTATTAATATACGCGATATAATTCGCTTAAATCGTTTTATTTCATGAAAAACTATCGCGGTAACCGAAGAAGATAATTATACACTCAATAGATCAAAATTCAATATCAAAAATTCTAAGTCGTTTATTTGTCATAAATTCACAATCAGGGTTAATACAAGTAAGAAAGAGTTGAGATCTCCTAAATAGATAATTTGTGATAGTGTTATTAAAAAAATATTTTATAAAATAAAAAATGTTAACGTCATAAGATAAGGAAGTCTTTACTGTACGGAACAGGGTTATTTTTTCGAAATGACGGGCGTTTGTCCGATCCTTGGAAATGAGACACGATCCGCAGCAGAACCAAAGTATAGCTCAATAGCTCTCCGAATCAGTAAACTAAAGTGGCAGTGGGCGGGGCACATTGCACGTAGAACCGATGGCCAATGCGGCGGCCTCGCAGGTGGAAGGCACAGCGTGGGTAAGCCCCCCACAAGGTGGACAGTGAAGGTCTCAGGAGTCCACTGGATGCGAGTGGCGCAGGACCCGTCATTGTGGCAATCTTTGGGGGAGGCCTATGTTCAGCATGTGGACGTCTTTCGGCTGATATGGTAATAATGATGATTTATGAAGTAAACGTTTAACAATTGATTGTCAAATTCCATATGATATAAACTTTTAACGTGGGTGAACTGGGTTAGTTGTTTAGTCCCGGTTAGTGAAAATTACCTTTATCGTCTTTGGTAATGAGATCATTACCTAATGACTCTTGTAAAAATGATTACCCATTCCGATTCATACGATCAGATACTATACACGGTGGAATTTAATCGGTGAACAGGAACCCATTTTTCTAATTCAGTATTCGATGGCGGTCACGTTTATGTAGTACTTAAGTGGAACCAAGTTTTTTTTTAGCATAAATTTTTTTTATGTTGAAATTAAAATTTATTGTCATCCTACTAATGGTTTAGTCTGAAAAGTTTAATACCTCTTTTCAAACTATCAGCCATAGAAACTTAAAACATAAATGAGCAATAACCACTTCCATGCTTTAATTTTTGCGATAGACTCTATTCATATGTAAAATAAGAGCGATGCATGGCTGATAGTTTGAAAAGAGGTATTAAACTTTTCAGACTAAACCATTAGTAGGGTGACAATAAATTTTAATTAAAGTTTAATTTCAACATAAAAATTTGTTATGCTAAAAAAAAAACTTGGTTCCACTTAAGTACTACATAAACGTGACCGCCATCGATTACTGAATTAGAAAAATGGGTTCCTGTTCACCGATTAAATTCCACCGTGTATATCCTACATGTGATCAGATAGACCAGTGGCCTATACCACAAAACTTTACAAGCGTACAATTCTACAAAATTGTATAAAATCCCATACAAAAAGTTGACAAATTTGTAGAATTGTAAGCTTGTAAAGTTTTGTGGTATAGGGGCCAGGCCCCAATTTCACAACATTGACAAGTCCGACAATTGTAAATCTACGGTATCTCCAATAGGGAGCGTCTACAGGCTACAGTTACCGCTTACCATCGGAAGGGCCGTGCGTTTGTTTGCCACCAGCATAAAAATTTCTGCAAGAACTTTAATAAATCAACAGTAAATAGCTACTTTTATGCGAAGCAAAATTACAATTGTCACAAAAATCACGACAATTGTAGCGAAATACCGACATAAGCCGAACCTCATGTCAAGAATTAATGAAATTTGTACTAAACCTTGCGACAATTGTCACGGGTTTCGGAAAATAAAAAGTAGTTTATTAACGATATAATAACGTTATTAGTAATAATTTTATGTTGGTGGCAAACAAGCACATGGACCGTCCGACAGTAAGCGGTAGCCGTAGCCTACGGAGGCCTGTAACGTCAGTAACAGTGATATTTTACAATTGTCACAATTGTAATTATGGTGAAATAGGCCACTGGGCCCTATCCCACCAAGGTTACAATTGTAAATTACAATTTACATATTACATATATGTAGATAATACAAGCGAGCGTATCACAAAAATTACATATTACTGTATAGGAAAATTTCTACAAATATGTAATTGTAGTGATAAATCTACAATTCGGTGTATCACAAAATTTTACATATTACATGTGGTTTTCCGGGAAAATTTACATATTTGTAGTCTACAATTGTACGTAAAAGTTTTGTGTTACGATGAAATGTAATAAAATGCGTACAATTTTGTAGAATTGCTACAAATCTACAATTCTATCACCGCGTGTAAAAAGTACAATCTCATTACAAGAGTTCCATTCTACCGCCACACCAAGTCGAGTAAGAGTGATAGTAGTAGTAGCGAAGAAAATGTAGTTGTCAGACGCCAAAGAACGTATAAAGAACGAATAAGTTTGACTTTATATGTGACTGATTTCACGTTTAATCAACGATTTAGAGTGAGCAAATCTACGGTGGAATATTTACTACAGGCTATTGGTCCGAATCTGCAACATGAAACAAGAAGAAATTGTGCTCTAGACCCAAAGCAACAACTGTTTATAGTGTTACGTTGGTTGGGGTCAGGTTCTCAATACCATGTAACAGGCGATGCTCACGGTGTTTCCAAAATGATAATGTGTCGTTCTGTTCAAAGAATTTATACGTATTAACACAGAAAATTTAAGGTATTTTTACTGCTTACTAAAAGGTATCAAACTACCCGCAACATAAAAGAAGTTCCTTGTCGAAGAAATTACTGCAAATACAATTCTACATATACAAATATGTAATTTACATATTTCTTAAATTTACAAATTGTAATAAATACAATTTTACATAAGTATTACACAAATAAGTAAACTACATTGACACACCACCCATGCTTTGTGTTACGGTGATTTGTAATGCATATATTTGTAGAATACAGACTTGTCGCTTCTACATATTTGTAATATTTGTGGTACGTTTTTTGTAAACAATTCTACAAATTTGTCACATTTTACATATGTAAAGTTTAGTGGGATAGGGCCCAGATATATAATATACACGCGGTATACAATAATCGATAAAATCTAAAAAAAGAATCTGAACACATACAATGATATAATAAGTAAAGATATGTTACACCGGCTCTAAAATTGAAGCGCTCAGATTGCGATAATTCTAACAATCGCTCTTAGTCCTACCCAGACCACCGAGAGGTGTGTACTAGACGTGTGCGCCGCGCCGGCGTCACGCCGCCGCCGACCTTTTTCGCCACGCCGCCGCCGCCGACTAATGGTCGGCGTGAAATCGGCGTGGCCTTGACTACATAACAGACTTATTTAATGTTATATTACTAAATACTAAGCCTCGTATTTGCTTTATGTATTTACATAATGCTCTTATGTAGGAAATAAATATCAGCCTATCGAGTGTTACCACTCATTACACGTAGATACTTAGGCTCGACGACATCCAGCCTCCCGAACAAGCCGGTTTCGGTTTTTGCACAAGCAATGACGTTGCTTGGGTTATACAGAAGACCGAGAGGTATAATTTGCCCCTCTGGTTAACGTTCGTGGCCTATGAAGCATTTGAATCGATCGAGACGTTTATGGTTACCCCCTTATTCATAAACAAATACTGTACACTATTTCCAGCGGCACCAAGTAGACTTTTACTCCTTACGCCGATACCACAATGCCGGGGGTCGTGATTATCAAGTCATCAATTTCTTTTTTACGATCTTCCGCCAACGGCCCCGATCTTTGGCAGCGCGGCCTGCTTCAGCGACTTGAATGTTGAGTGTGGTGCGGATCCGGTCTGTCCAGTGCATGGGGCTCGGACTTTTCCTTTTAAACTTTCCTGAGACAATAAGTTTTTGCAGGTCTTCCAAGTAGGTATGTGTCCAAAGAACAAGTAACCAACAAACAGTAGAAGCCAAGTAGACTACCGGTACTTATATTGTAGCGTCCAGTTCGTCTCCAAGACCGGTATTCGAAACCCATACCATTGCAGCGAGGAGTACCCATACCATTGCAGTATGTCAAAACTGTTTTTGGTTGCTTTGGGAGATGTCTTCAAAATTTTGGTCTGGAAAGGGCTTTGTCAATTTTATTGTCATCAACATCAATAGTGAGTATATCAGTTATACCATCCACGTTCAGTTCGCTGAACATGAAGTAATTATGGCTGAAACCTTGGAGAACTTGAGCACTATACTCATTGAGTCTGTAGAACCCCTGAATGCGTTGGGCTTAAGATACAACGAAGATCAACGAAGACCATATGAAATATCTAGAATTTGTGATACAAACTCCAGTCAAGATCTAAGCTCAAAGTCGACGAATATGTGTACCGGAGAAAGACAGCTAGTCCAGTTGGGTGGATCTAACTTTGAGAAAAAGGTCAATAGTAAAGTAGTGCCTGCCGGACAGCACAACATCTTCTCATTCAATATCCCGCAGTATATTTCAAAACGAAACCAACCAACCAATCAAATCGACCAAGTGCTACTTACGGCTCTAACACGTGATAGGTTACTATGGGCTTAGTAAAAAGATCACTCAATGAGCTATTCGATTGATAGAAAGAGGAGTTCCCTACGAGATTGAAATAGGAATGTTGAGAACCGTAGAAAAACTGAAAGCACCGCGTAGCTCAAAAAATGTGTGACTTGAAGTGGCAGTGGGCTGGACATATAGCTCGCAAAATAACCGTTGGGGCAAGCGATTTCTTAAAGGCAAGCATAAACTAGTCGACGCAGTATAGGAATGCTCCCAATATGATGAACCAATGACCTGGCAAAGATAGGTGGAATCTATTGGATGTGGGCTGCGCACTATTTATCCTTATGGCATGCTATGATAGGGGACTTGGGGACCTAATGTTCATCGGCAGATAATACTGTATCATTATTATCATCATATAACGAAGATGAATAGACTTATTCCAAACCCAGTTATTATTGGAAATACATATTATGTTAAGGCTTGTCCACGAAACAAAGTAGACATTGCCGTGTAATTCATTATTTTTAATGAGACCATACTTGTACATGGATATTATTAGAAAGACTAGATCTTTGCCTTTCTTCTCGGACGCTGTGTTTGATATTTATATGAATTTCTCCATAATTTGGGCTTTTATTTAAACTTCTGAATTTTAGCAGTATTTCTTCTTATTTTACCATTTTGGGTCATTTAGTTTCCCAATGAGTTTTAACTAAATTACAATATCGATACTATAATAAACTGTGAATCTCGTGCTTACAATTTTAATTAAATATTTCAAGTCTAACATTGTTAAAATCGGTGCGGACGATTTCACTTTTTTAGGCTTGAACTTTTGCATTAAGCATTATCTGAAGCTATTTTGATTTTGACGACTTTTAAGCGAATGCTTTTGAATATTGGTTTGTTAACAAAAAACAGAAGAATCAATTTACGGTCCCATGGCTGTTAGAACTACATGGGACTATTGTGTCACAGGGGAGACTGATTTTACGATGGCTACTTTGTTTCGTGGACAAGCTTTAGAACATGATGGGAAGAGAAAACTGTTATCTATTGATCAGATGGTGGTTAAGGTGGTCATTGGTGGTGTTTATTGAACATTTATATTGTATTTATCTCAATTATAACAAAGAGTACGATCGAATTCCGCTTTTATGTTCACGTGACCTTCACGCCGATTTCACGCCGAAATCACGCCGCCGCCGCCGACTTTTTGGCAAACGCCGCCGCCGACCATTTTGACATCGGCGCACACGTCTAGTGTGTACCACTGCCGAGTTCTCGCAAGTCACATGAACTGCGCCCTAAAATGACATTTTATGTTATACAATAATGAAAACCACAAAATATAATGAAAAAATGCCCTTAGCATCACACATCATGCGCCATTAAACCGAATTATATATTTTTTTCAATTTTATTATTTATTGAAAATAAATAGGACGCCATTTTGACGTTTTTGACTGACTTAGAGAAAAAGACAAGCTTATGCTGTTTAAGTACGAGAGTAACAAAGATAAAACAATGTTTATCAATAAAAGAATGCACGCGCGATTGTCAAATGCTAGTTGTCTCTCTTTTATTTATGAAATACGAGTATATGTATTTTGCCATCTCTTTTACGCATTTTGAAGTATGAAGATAGGTATATGTCAACTGTCAATAAATTGTAGGTGTATGATGTGAAGTATTTATTTCGCTCATTTTGTTAGAGTATAACGTATCTTTACTTATATATCATTGAACACATAAAATTCTTAATAATCTTAGGATATTTAAAAAAAGAAGATCAGAAAATATTCAATTTACTTTCATATCAATAAATATTTACAATTGTAATATGAACAATAAAATGTAAGTACAAAAATATGTATAATCTATGAGCAGTTGCCGGCACAAGTCTCTTTTTTGAGGTTACGCGGAGGTTTTTGTTGGAGGTACGCGTCATAGAGTATATTGAATTGTACGCGTCAGGTAATTTTTTTTTTCAGTGAATTTTTGTATGAAAGACTACAAAATGTGTATATTTTTAAAAACTCCAATAAATGTGCTATCTTACACTATTTTTTTAAATTGGATAAGTTTGTTTTTTTAATTCTTATATGACGCTTAAATTAAAATAAAAATGTTAACTTTTTTACTTTTACTCCAAAAAATCTACATTTTAATATGAAATGGCTCATGTTTATGATAAAAAATGAATTTTCCAGGTCCGTTTTACACGAAAATGATACCATACAATGCATAGTAGGCCTTATTAATTAGTAAAAAAATATTAAACGCAACCCTTCCGCATGTACATTCACCCCCCTCCCCCCGCGTTCAGGGGGGGAATTGGTTTTCCCTCCACATCTAAAAACGACTATTTTGAGACCCTCTAGCTCAGGGTCGCGTTTTATAAAGTTACAATTTACAATTTCGCTGTTTGCCTCTCTTTCTAGCCAATATGTGCGTGCGTTAGAGAGGCAAACAGCGAAATTGTAAATTGTAACTTTATAAAACGTGACCCTGGTTAAAATTACAAAACTGTAACTCGCAGCGCACAATTTTTCTCAACTTTGTATGGTCCGTGACCCTTACTAATATGGATTTGACAACGTTATAATAATAGCAAGAACGAAAGGGATGGTCTTATGAAACTTTTTACTAAAGTAGCGGCATCGTAAGAAGTCGTTTTTGACAGCTCACAATAGTGTTGTGAAACGCTCGATTTTACCGTCGTAAAATTTTCAGTCAAGTGCGAAAGGGCGTTAGATCTGGTACTTGCCATTGAAAAAGTTTAATTAAAAAAGTGTTAGGTAATCCGAATTAAAAAAGTGTTTGGTAATCTTACTTAGAATCATTAGCAGGCAGCGAAACTTTGGAGCCGGTGACGTCATAATGACGTAAAGTCGCATTTAGGTAAGATGTTTTATAGGACGGATAGGACGTGACCTCTATAAGCAAAATTCATAGCAAACCACTCCCAACCCACGTTGGCAAACTTGCGTGCTGCTAGCTCAGAGTGCAATGTAGATATGCCAAATAGAGAAATGCCGTAAATACAGTATATAAACTCACTAAAACCATTTATTAAAATCAGAGCACATCTAGGTGATAAATAACGTAGTGGTATATAAATTATTATTCTACGAAAAATAAAATTATACGTGATTTCATAATTGAATTTGTAATTATTATGTACTTACTATTATTTTAACATAATTTTAATTTTTTATTTATTTTTATGATGTAACTAGTAAGTGATTTGGTGTTAATACTAGCTTATGTGAATAAATACATTGAATTGAATAACAATTATGACATTTATCTGGTTGTCAAGTTCCACACAGTCTGTAAAGCCGCGTATCCACCGGGCACACGGGCTCGCGAGGACCTGTCGAAACCATGACAAACTTTTAGAAAATATGTGCGTACCTACTATTATAGCAATTATTCGTACCTCCATAAAAAAAGGTTTACTTATTTATTTCGATTGACGTATCGGTAAATTGCAGCAACAGCAGTAACATCACTATTCCGTTCAGGCAACAATGAAGTTTGACATTTGCTCCATTATACCAACTGTCAAATTTTTACAGAACTTCATGTGCAAACAAACGTCAAAAACGACTTCTTACGATGCCTCTACTATAGTGGAAGTGAAAAGGAACGATAATCGTCCGTCCTTATCACTGTGCCACTATTTTTTGTGTGTGTGTGTGCATTAGATGCTAAATGTAAGTGCCAGACAAATGCGTTGAATACGTCACTAAGTGCCACACACACAAGTATCTTCTTAGTAGTAAGTGACTATGTCTATCCCTCTTAGTGGCACACTATGTGCGGCCCCTCGTCTAAACTAAACACAGAGCGGGTATTTCCCTTTTAAAACCGCGTTTCCACTTAGTGTTCTGAGCGAGCATTCACTGCAAATTCACAGTGAGCTGACGAACGAACATTTTGCTATGTGAAATCCTGTTTTCATCTGCCCAAGAACGAATGAATGCTCAATCAGGACACTAAAGGTGCGTTTAAACCAAAAGAGCATTCGCTGTTCTAGCGCCCGTTCTACGAAATCAACCAATCACGTTTTGTGTACCGATACCGATCGAATTTCGTAGAGTGGGAGGTTAGAACAGCGAATGCTCTTTTAGTTTGCACGCACCTTAAGTGGAAACGCGGCTTAAGAGTTCTACGTGGTGGTAATGTGTTTCATGTTCGAGATGACATGATGTCGTAGTCTAATTAATAAAACATATTTTTGGGGAGTTCTCCTTACCTACTTCTACTCTATAATTCTTTAAATATGGTGTTGTAACTTTGAGTATTTAGCTCTTTAGTTTAGAATATTATATTCTTTGCTAAATACTCAAAGTATCGTAAAAATGCGAGGGGCCGCACATAGTGTGCCACTAAGAGGGATAGACATAGTCACAGACGAGGGGCCGCACATAGTGTGCCACTAAGAGGGATAGACATAGTCACTTTCTACTAAGAAGATACTTGTGTGTGTGGCACTTAGACTTAGCATCTAACACACACACACACAAAAAATAGTGGCACAGTGATAAGGACGGACGATTATCGTTCCTTTTCACTTCCACTAGTAAAAAGTTTCATAAGACCATCCCTTTCGTTCTTGCTATTATTATTACGTTGTCAAATCCATATCCATATTCTAAATCCATCATGAATGTAGGATTAATATGGATTTGACAACGTTATAATAATAGCAAGAACGAAAGGGATGGTCTTATGAAATTTTTTACTAGTGGAAGTGAAAAGGAACGATAATCGTCCGTCCTTATCACTGTGCCACTATTTTTTGTGTGTGTGTGCATTAGATGCTAAATGTAAGTGCCAGACAAATGCGTTGAATACGTCACTAAGTGCCTGTGTGGCACTTTCGTCTTAGTAGTAAGTGACGACTATGTCTATCCCTCTTAGTGGCACACTATGTGCGGCCCCTCGAAATCCATGGTCACAGACTACTAAGAAGATACTACGTATAGTGACGTATTCAACGCATTTGTCTGGCACTTAGATTTAGCATCTACGTGCCACACACACAAAAAATAGTGGCACAGTGATAAGGACGGACGATTATCGTTCCTTTTCACTTCCACTAGTAAAAAGTTTCATAAGACCATCCCTTTCGTTCTTGCTATTATTATTACGTTGTCAAATCCATATCCATATTCTATATCCATGTAAAAATGCCATGAAACTGCCAAGGTGACATTTGCAGGGAGGCTTACCGTGTAATATGGGTTTAACCCTTTAATGGGTATTGGCAACATATTTGCCGTCATATGAAAAACAAAACCAAATCTATTTACAACTACGTAAGGTTTGAAATTGAATACTTTAACAGAGCTGTCAAATGGTCAAAGGGTTAAAATTATTAAAAACCGTGTTGACAGTGGAAGTAAAAATGATATCAGGCAGTATGGCTTAGTGCTTTCGCTTATCCACAAGGACTAACATTATAAAAAAAGAAATATGACATCTCAAGTGTCAAAACAACGAGGGATAACCTAAAACGTATACAGGTGTAGTGAGAAATTACTTGCCTTCGGAAACGTTCGTAAACACATGCTGTTTCAGGCAGTGTCA
>JALPQI010012798.1:0-25865 GCA_025490895.1 Thaumatotibia leucotreta | reverse complement strand
GATACAGTATTATTAAAGAATAGTGAAATATAGTACCGACCGCACCCACTTGCCTCGCTAACTTCTTATCGAAGAGCACAGAATCTTAAACATTGACATGGACTAATGTAATTATATCTATGGCACTGGTCTCACCGCGAGCTACTAAGCTATAAACTATGAGCTACAAACACGAACAAAAGATACGCACTCCCGTGTAAATAAAGACACGGCGATACTCGCTCAGCTATCAGCTATCACCGCCAGGCGAGTATCGCCGTGTCTCTTTTATTTACACCGGAGTGCTTATCTTTTGTTTGTGTACCCTTAAACAAATCATTGCTATTTGTTACACTATCATAATACCAAGGCGGTAAAGTGTCCACATATTTTAGACCCCTATCAGAGGACCCGGAATGTGAACCCTGTTTTACAAATGTATATAATGTAGTACATGATTACTTGTAAAATAGGATATAATCCTATACATCAGACATTCATAGAAGGCCAAGCCATACAGAAAAATATCGAAAATAAATCATTAAAATTTTTATGTAAGGTCAAGCGGGGCAAATGCAACTATGAGGTAAATCCGACTAATTGAAACTACCTACTCTTAATTTCTAAAAAGAGCATACTTACCTACTATTGTATTGTGTTGCTTTTGAAATAAATCAAACAATGTTCTAGGTATCTTTCAAAAGTTCTTAAAAACAGATTAAAAGTCCATTAGTTGAATTTACCTCATAGTTGTATTGGCTCCGCTTGACTTTACTCGGCAGAAAATGATATTGATTTTAGTCTGAAATTTTCTTAAGGAAAAACAAATGCAATTCTGTTCTAATCGAGTAGATTTTTTTTAAAATGTAAAGTAAGTACTGCAAGTAGGACCTTGGGCCTTAGGGGGTATAATTGTAGCTTAATATCGAACTTTGTGCTTATTTGCCACTCTGGGTTCTCATCTATTCTGTGAAAGCTAAAACAACCACACGCAAAAGACTTATGTTTGTACCCATCTAAATATACATTTATAAATGCAATAATTTATTAATGTGTGTATAGATGGCAGGTTGCTCACAATCTTGACAAAGACTAAAAATTTTAGACTGGATTGCAAAGATTTCTGACCGAAACTCGTCTTCATTGTAGCTTGATACGTATTAGGATAAACTTTACAGTTACAATGTAAACTTCACTAATTGTAAACATATGCCACTTTACAACCTGCAAATGACAAATTGGTACCCCAATATTACACGGTTCTGTTACATTTTAGGCACTGGTCTCACCGCGAGCTACTAAGCTATGAACGAGCTATAAACACGAACAAAAGTTACACTCCCGTGTAAATAAATGAGATACGGTGATACTCGCCCGGCGGTGATAGCTGATAGCTGAGCGAGTATCGCCGTGTCTCTTTTATTTACACGGGAGTGCGTATCTTTTGTTAGTGTTTATAGCTCATAGTTCATAGCTTAGTAGCTCGCGGTGAGACCAGTGCCTTATAATAGTGGTAACTTAAATAGTAACAGAATTCTTATAATTTGATTTATAGCGTTTTTTTACAGTTTCCTTGTGGCCTAACCCCCTTATTCATAAACGTCTGCTAACTTAACAAGCCACTAATAATAGTTTGTCCCTTTCGGTCTTAACAATGTGTCCATAAGAGCAAAAGGGACGAACAATTATTAGCGGCTTATTAAGTTGGCAGACGTTTATGAATAAGGGGGTATGTCTATAACGCTAAGTTAGGTTATGTTTATGAATTAGAAGGTATACTCTAATTGGTTGACTCTACAAGCGGATTCTCATTCTAAAACTAGTTAGAGAGATATTTTTAATTTGTGATTGTATATTTTATAATTGGGTTTCAAATGAAACCAGTATCAAGCCACAATTAATACGTAGTTTTATTAAAATTTTCGTGACAAATATTTTTAGTCGATAATTTTGTGTTGGAACAATAAAATAGTTGGATATTGTAACAAACTCTAGTTCCGTAATTTCCATTATATTATACGTGTCAAAAATTAATTTCGGTTGTAACTATAAATAGAAAAAAATACCGTATTCACCAATGTCCGAGGTAGGATTCGAACTCACGTCTTCAGTTTTTGCGGCTGATGCTTAAATCACTCGACCATCCGGTCTTCGCAGTCGAATTTCTCGGGTATGTCGTCGCTATACTAAATATCGTATCTGTAATTTATTGATTTGATGGAAAACCTGTATTCGGAAAGAAATATGACATTTCTATTAATTGATTGCTATAGATCTGAAGTTGAGGAAGTATACCCCCTTATTCATATGTCTTCGAACTTAATAAGTCGATATCGTTTGTTCCTTTCCGTTTAATATAAATATTAATAACTGAAAGAAACAAACTATACTCATCGGCTTATTAAGTTAGGAGACGTATATTATTTGACCCTTCAACGGAAAAAAACATGTCCAGTGCTTAAAAAAATCATAGCAAATTCACACCTTATTCTGTTAAAAGTAAGGTGGTTTTTCCTTCTGTAATTTGAATTGACTAGACGTTCTTTCCATGGACCCTTCATTTGTTTATTAAGAGGGATAGTCTCGATACTACACAAGGAATAGAGTCACATTTATAAACTGTTTCTCTTTGAATATTTAGCAGGTTAATCACGTAATTTAAGTCGATAATTTTTCGACATGTTGCGATCTATTTAGAGGATCCTCATCATGGAGTACCCGCGACCAAAGCCCGATGTGTACATTTGGTTTGGTATCGCCTCTAAATGGATCGAAACATGTCGAGGAATTATCGACTTAAACTACGTGAGTAACCCGTTTGGTAATTATTTCAATATGTTGTGAGTCTCACGTTAGTTATAATAGGGATGATGACTGTAGTTAAAATAAATTATTTAACATTATGCACGACACAATACACGGAGAAATTATTACTAAGATGTAGATTGCAGTAATTTTCTTACAAAACTTCTATTTAATCAATTGAAAAGAACGTTAAATAGTAGGTCATTTGGCAGTACTGAAACGTGACGTCACTTTTGTGTATTTCATATAAAATTCCATAGTGGTGATCGTTTTGACAGTTCGAAAAAAGATGCTGATTTGACTTGCCAGTCATCATGCCTATTATAAAATTGTTACTCTTTGGTTACCGAAACCTAAGACACGTAACTTATATCTTGAGTTTACTTCCAGCCGATATTTTATTGTTCCTCAATGTACATTTTGTATATTTTATTGTATAGGCTAAGTTAAATGAATCTTGCGCGGGAGTTATGGACGAAATCATGGTTCAGAAGGAATATTTACTTAATATTCCACTATAATGTTTAATAGCACAATTCGGTTCTAACATATAGTATAAATAACATTTATAACGAAGATGTTGAGTTAGTAATAGCGGCCGAGCGTAAACGAGATCGTTTATAAATACGAGACGGTAAATCGTAAATGTGTTTTAAATGTTGATGATTATGTATTCAGGTAATTGGTATATTTTAATTGATTAATCAAATGATGTTAGTTGATATTCAGTATTATACGTAAAGTTTAACTGTGTGGTGTAAGTGTTCAGATTGTGTTTCCAATGGCAGGTAAATGTTAGAACTGAAATTGTGCTATACTTGTACGATTCAGTTGTTATATTATAAGATCAAGTGGCTTTATATTATAAGACATGACTACAATATCCTATAAAATTTAAATGATATTGATTTACCCGGCGTCAACATAGGTATCTGACCATGCCAATTTGTTGTTATTAAAATATATTCAAAACTGGTCACTTATGTTTATTTCTGAAGCGAGGATCTTTTTCACGAGCATCTAAAAAAACATGAGTGACTTGTTTTCAATATAACTTTAGTGTTTCCGAGTCTTAGGGTTTTTAAAACCTCAGTTTATAGTATCTGTCATATAAAAGTTAGCTTTTTGCCGTTTTGTTCTCATGACTTGAGAAATGGTTACTACGAGATGCCATTCAGTAATCTTATACTGATATGTCACGTGACGTGACCATAAATAATGTATGGAAATGGTCGCGTGACTTGTCGTTCGCGTCTGTCATTATCATACATAATAATCGAAATCCGCAAATATCGAGGATTTGTCTCTCTCACTCTGATGACAGACATCTTTGGAGTGACAGAGAAAAATCCTCGAAATTTACTAATTTCGATTTTCGCGGTCTTTAAATAACAAAATACTTTTATTTGGGGTAAAAATATGTCAGACCTTAGTTATGTTTCCAATCTTAGGTCTTAATATAACAACTGAAGTCAGTTAATGATGTGAAGAGTTGGAAAGTTAAATTATTGTCAACGAGTGAACGTTTCGGCCTGTGCCGGTGTTTGTGATCGAGATATTTATCTTATTTATGTTTAGGCGGTTAAATTATTGTTTTACGTTTCCTATATTTTTTGAAAATAATAATTAGATTATAAATAGAGATTTGGTCGTTTTATTTCACCCCGTAGGTAATAAAATAGTGTAAATTGGAACAGAAATTATTTATTGTAATTTTTTTATGGCATTTTGGAACTTATTCTAGCTTATCTTAATCAGTTCAGCTAAACAATTGAGTAGAATTAAAACATTTGACATAAAAGTACAAGTCTTGTATCTTCAACTATCCATAGGGTGTCTGCATCTGGAAGAGATTTTTTTTAGACTACAGTACCGCCTGTTGACGCCGAGGCGTTTTCGAAGTCGTCTTGAAGTTTGTAATAAAAATAAATAATATATACTAGACTAAAAAAAAATTATGTAGATGCGCTATTTGCTTCCATCCCTAGGTGCTTAGCCAAGTTGCCAATCGCTAGCGCTTAATCGTCAATCGTAAACGAAAGGCAGCTAACTGTCTTTGTCGCACTAATATGAAATAGTGACAGAGAGGGAAAACTACGATACGCTACTAAGCGCTAGCGATTGGCAACTTGGCTAAGCATGCTAGTCAGCTTGCTGTATAAGTTTGAAATCTTCCAAGTATTTAGGACCTACTACAAGGAAAAACACGCTTTACCCAGTGGTACGTCATAGATGCATACTGAAATTCGAATTGCATCATAAAATCACACGTATTAGTGAATGTGAGACGGTTGCAGTTTACTCCCCAACCGGTCTACATTAAATGTCTCATATGTCACGCGAACCACGTCCAATGTAATTTCTAATTAGGTACAAGAGGTAAGTGATGGGTACACATCGCCACTAGAAATCAAGGTTAACCTTTTGAACGCCAAGCCGCGAAACAATTTACCGTGCCACTCACAGAAATGAATATACACTAGAAGCAGCAAATGTATCTACTTCGCGTGTCCGAACTCAGTAACAGCCACTGAGATGGCCATTTCTAATGACAGTCCACATACGTCAGCTGTTGCAGCCACACGTAAGAAAAAAATACAAAATGCCTAATTGCGTGATAATTAACTGCACCAGCCCAAATATTTCCAGCGCAGAAAAACATTTCCCATCACACGTAAGTAATTTTTAAATAATATTGTGCGTGAATTCATTTTTTATATTTTTTTCCGTATTTTTACGAGGGCTGGTTGAAATAAAATCTACTTGGTCAAAAAAAAATACGAAAATGTTACTGGCTGAAATGCATTCGTGTTCATTGGTTATTTCTTTTTCAAATTTTGTGACATTCTTTTGTTTCGGGAGTCTCATTTGTGAACGATTTTCGAATTATTACAATATGTCGGGTGAAAAAACTAAAATTAATAAAATTGAGCAGCGCGCAGTGATCAAATTCCTAACAAAAGAAGGAAATACGCCCTCACAGATTCGAGAGCGTATGTTACGTGTGTTTGGTGATTCGTGCCCTTCCGAATTCACCGTAAAATTCTGGTCTAAGCAATTTAAATTTGGCTGTGAAAGCCTTTAGCTAGCTTTAGCCGTGTGGTGACGGCAGTAAGAATACATTTGTCACCACCCCAACTCTTCCCGTGGGTGTCGTAGGAGTCGACTAAGGGACTGAAGTGTTACTGATCATACACTTGACCCGGGTATGTCTGAAAACTACGACCAAGACCACCGGGGGATGGGCAGCAGCATCCCTAAAGTGCGGTGGAGACACTGCGATCGCCAACCCGCATGCCAAGCGTGGCGATTATGGCAATTACCCCCCATGATGATACAAACAAGGCCGCGGCCCCGAGGTTCCGGCGACCCCCGGTGCCCTGGTTATGGTAGCGGCCAGGGTGCTAGCGGGGTCAGGGGTGCTAAGAATCTCCGGCAAAGATCCGGCTACCACCACCGACGACCTCTGGCCCTGGCAACGTACAACACACGTACACTGCGGACCGACGAAAAGTTAGTGGAACTGGAGGAAGGATTGAGCAAGTTGCGTTGGGACATTGTGGGATTGTCAGAAGTCCGAAGAGAGGGCGAGGATATGATAATCCTAAAGTCCGGCAACTTGCTCTATTTCCGGGAGGGCGACCAACAGTCCCAGGGAGGTGTCGGGTTCATCGTCCACAAGTCCCTCGTAAACAACGTGGTGAAGATCGAGAGTGTGTCGGCTAGGGTGGCGTACCTTATACTCAGAGTATCTGAGAGATACTCGCTGAAGGTCATACAGGTGTACGCGCCGACTTCGACACACTCCGACGACGAGGTGGAGGCTATGTATGATGATATCTCAAAAGCCATGCATAGCTCCAGAACCTACTTCACCGTTGTTATGGGGGACTTCAACGCGAAACTGGGCAAGAGAGATGGTGACGAGCTGAGGGTGGGGCAATTTGGGGTTGGACGTCGGAACCACCGGGGCCATCTGCTGGCTGGTTTCTTGGAGAAGGAGGGACTCTACATGATGAACTCCTTCTTTAAGAAACGCGAGCACAGAAAATGGACTTGGATGAGTCCCGACGGTGTAACTAAAAACGAGATCGACTTCATCATGTCGACGAAGAGACATATATTCAACGATGTTTCTGTGATCAGTACGGTTAAAACCGGAAGCGATCACCGCCTGGTAAGAGGCACGTTGAATATATGTCCTAAGCTAGAACGCTCGCGACTGATGAAGTCTACGCTCCGTCCTGCACTCCATCTCCAAAACCCCGAGAGCTTTCAGCTGGAACTCCAAAACCGTTTCGATTGCCTAGGCGATGATGTGGACGTATTCAACGACGGGTTTGTGGAAGCTGTCCATAGCGCTGGGTCTAAGTTTTTTAAGGCCCAACGGACAAATAAGACCAGAAAGCTCTCAGACTCCACTCAGAAACTAATGGAAAAAAGGAGTGAACTGGTTCTACAATCCTCAGTTGATGCGACTTTATACCGGCAGCTCAACAGACAGATCTCTAAGTCCCTCAAACGCGATATGCGCCAATTCCGTACCAAGTGCATAGAAGAAGCCATCGAGCGGAACAAGGGCTCTAAAGTTTTTGCAAGGGATCTGTCTGTTGGGCAAAGCCAGCTCGCCAAATTAAAGACTGAGGATGGTAGAATCGTCACATCCAGATCTGAGCTGCTGAGTGAGATAGAGGGTTTTTATGGACAGCTGTACACGTCAACTAGCAGACCCGAAGTTGATCTAGCGGAAGACCTCAGAGCTAGACTGACCCGGCACTATACAGAAGACATCCCGGACATCAGCCTGTGCGAGATTAGAATGGCTCTTGAACAGCTCAAAAATAACAAGGCGCCTGGGGAGGACGGAATTACAGCTGAGCTTCTGAAGGCGGGTGGTAAACCGATCCTTACGGCCCTTCAGAAGTTGTTCAATTCCGTCTTACTGGAAGGGAGAACGCCAAAGGCATGGAACAGAGGTGTGGTGGTACTGTTCTTCAAAAAAGGTGACAACGCTTTATTGAAGAACTACCGACCCATCTCACTTCTGAGCCATGTCTATAAGCTGTTTTCAAGAGTCATTACGAATCGTCTTGCACGCAGGCTTGATGACTTCCAGCCTCCCGAACAAGCCGGTTTCCGAAGAGGCTTTAGTACCGTAGACCACATCCATACGCTTCGCCAGGTTATACAGAAGACCGAAGAATATAACCTGCCTCTCTGTTTAGCGTTTGTGGACTACGAGAAAGCCTTCGATTCGATCGAAACATGGGCAGTACTACAGTCTCTCCAACGGTGCCAAGTCGACTACCGCTATATCGAGGTGTTGAAGTGTTTGTACGAGAGCGCCACAATGTCAGTCCGACTCCAAGACCAGAGCTCGAAGCCTATTCTGCTGCAGCGGGGAGTTAGGCAAGGAGATGTCATCTCGCCTAAGCTGTTTACCGCTGCACTGGAGGATGTCTTTAAGACTCTGGACTGGAGAAGGCTGGGCATCAACATAAACGGCGAGTACCTCACTCACCTTCGATTCGCTGACGATATAGTAGTCTTGGCTGAGACCTTGGAGGACTTGAGAACTATGCTCGTTGACCTCAGTAAAGCCTCCGAGCGAGTTGGTCTTAGGATGAACATGGATAAGACGAAAATCATGTCAAATTCCCATGTAGCACCAACTCCCGTAATAATCGGAGACTTTACACTCGAAGTTGTAGACGAATATATATACCTAGGACAAACTATCCAGTTAGGTAGGTCCAACTTCGAGAAAGAGGTCAATCGTCGAATCCGACTCGGTTGGGCAGCGTTCGGGAAGCTACGACACATATTTTCGTCCAATATTCCGCAGTGTTTGAAGACGAAAGTCTTTAATCAGTGTGTGTTGCCAGTGATGACATACGGTACTGAAACGTGGCCGCTTACAATGGGCCTCATAAGAAGGCTCAAAGTCACCCAAAGGGCAATGGAGAGGGCTATGCTAGGAGTCTCTCTGCGTGATCGGATTAAAAATGAGACCATCCGCAGCAGAACCAAAGTAACCGAAATAGCTCTCCGAATCGCTAAACTCAAGTGGCAGTGGGCGGGGCACATTGCGCGTAGAACCGATGGCCGTTGGGGCGGGAAGGTTCTTGAGTGGCGGCCACGTACCGGAAGACGTAGCGTGGGTAGGCCCCCCACAAGGTGGACCGATGACCTGGTGAAGGTCGCAGGAGTCCACTGGATGCGGGTGGCGCAGGACCGGTCATTGTGGCAATCTTTGGGGGAGGCCTATGTTCAGCAGTGGACGTCTTTCGGCTGATGTGATGATGATGATGATGATGTGAAAGCCTGGAAGATGACCCTCGTAGCGGTAGGCCAGTTTCGGCTATTACGGAGAAAAATGTTGCTAAAGTAAAGAAAATAATTTTAGAAGACCGACGAGTGAAACAGTGGGAGATAGCTAGAGATGTGGGCATCAGTAAAGAAAGAGTTAACGAAATAATTCATGAGCATTTGAACATGTCAAAGGTGAGTGCGCGTTGGGTCCCCAGAATGTTAACGGCTTTTGACAAGGTCAGACGGGTCAAATGTTGTGAGGAGTTTTTGGAAATGAGCCGTGGGATAGAGGAAGAAATTATGTCTAGGGTGGTAACGTGTGATGAAACCTGGATTAGACAGTGGGATCCAGAAAGTAAACAAGAGTAAAGACAATGGAAGTTTAAGGATGAAAAGCCTCCTAGGAAATTTAAAGTCCGTCCGTCAGCGGGCAAACTTATGGCTACAGTATTTTGGGACACGGAAGGTATATTAATACTGCTCGCACAACAAAGCTTGCCATGAAAGAAATAGGCTTCGATAACATTGACCACCCACCGTATAGTCCAGACCTAGCCCCCTGCGACTATTTTCTCTTCAAACATCTCAAAAAAGACCTCCGAGGAAGAAGATTTTCAACTGACGACGAAATGAAGGCTGCAGTAACTGACTTTTTTGACGACAAACCAAAAGATTTTTTTTTTTCATGGGTTAATGTCATTATTTGACAAATGTAATAAGTGCATCACACTAGAAGGGGACTACATAGAAAAATAAAAAAAAACTGTATATTACAGTCTTTTATTTTATAGTGAGGTAGATTATTATTCAGCCGCCCCTCGTAACTATAGAATTACGTTATAAACCGGCGTTTACATTGCATTGCTACGTTTGCTTATGCGTTTGATCGACCATGTGTGTTAAAGAAATGATGAATATGAGACTAGCGATACTCTCGCATATCGCTTCGACTTCGTAGGACAGCCCATTTCTCATTGGTGTCTATGAATCGTTTAGGTTTTCCCATCACTAAATGCCGACCGTGACGTCTCAGTGACAGCTAAAAAGTCGGCACGCTTGCTTCCCATACAAATGGTGCTATTTACTTCATCTACTGAATATCTAAATCTGTGGTGCCACTAACGCCGTTGGGGCAAAAAATAGATTTGCGACGAAATAATGCCATCATAAAAATAAGCAGTTTTATAATAGATTTTCATAAAAAAAAATTACGTCAAATGCCGTCATTGGCGTGAGTGGCGCAATTTTATAAAGACGTCATTTACCGTCTTTGGCGGTCAAAAGGTTAAAATCAGGCGATGTGGTCCGGCTGGAAAGTAAAAAACTTGCTATTATAAATGTGGCTGAACTGTTCAATAGTTTCATGTTTAATTATTTGCTGGCTAAGGCCTTAGGCCTCCCATCTCTCGTCAGCTTGAGATGGATCAGCTTGACGTGAGTCCCCAGGATGGAGGCCTGGCTGAACTGCGCCGGGCACCGGCTGCACTGGTAGGGCCGTTCCCCCGTGTGGGTCCGGATGTGGCCTTTGAGGATTTGGTTGCGCTGGGGACGAAATTAGCTTCAATTACTACCCGAGTTAAACTGTAAACTCACGAAAACGCTACTGGGCATTTTCGCGAGAAGAGATCCAAAAAAAATTTTTTTTAAGGTAGGTAAATTTAATGTTTTTCCTACTCAGAATAACGAGTTCTTTCAATTTAGGACAAGAAAAAAATGGTCCCACATTTTTCATACATTTTACATGCTCTCCACTTTGTAACCGCTGTACAAAGTGTTTGAAAAACGGTTACGTAATAGAAACAAAAAGTTGGGACACTTTTTTTCTTCTAGTAGGATCGAAAGAGCTCGTGATTCTGAGCAGGAAAAACATAAAATTTACCTGTTTCAGAAAAAAAAGTTTTTGGATCTCTTCTCGCGAAAATGCCCTACTACGAACGCCCAGACACAAACTGAGGAAAATAGGATTGATCACGGGACACAACACATTAAACAAACACCTGCACAATATGGGCAAAACAGATAACCCTATGTGCAGGGCCTGCATGGAAGAGGAGGAAACAGCAAAACATCATCATCATCATCATCAGCCTATGAGAGTCCACTGCTGGACGAAGGCCTTTCCCATTAAACTATGCGTATAGACGCATTAGGAGGCAAATGCCCATAATCGCCACGCTGGGCAAGCGGATTGGCGATCTCAGTAATATGTGATGACGCTGCTGCCCATCATCAATCGTTATCAAAAATGGTCAGTGACACTTCAATCCCTTAGTCGACTCTTACGACACCCGCAGGAGGAGTTGGGGTGGTGACAAATGTATTCTTATTGCCGTCACCACGCGGTTATAGCAAAACATATTCTTCTAAATTGTAAACAGGTAGAGGTATACAGTAGGTACTTGGGGACTCCACATACACTAAAGGAGGCATTTAGCAACCTGAAACATACACGAGTTTCGTGGAGGAGCTTGGATGGTTGGAATAGGGCTACCTCGCTATCACGCAAAAAAGGCACAATGGTTGTCGAGTTGCGGAAAAAGCCCAGTATAACTAACTAACTAGCTTCAGTTAGTCATATTTCAGCCGTGTGGTGACGGCAATAAGAATACATTTGTCGCCACCCCAACTCCTGCGGGTGTCGTAAGAGTCGACTAAGGGATTGAAGTGTCACTGACCATTATTTGATAAAAGATGATGGGCAGCAGCGTCATCATAGTGGACACATTACTGCGATCGCCAATCCGCTTGCCCAGCGTCGTGGCGATTATGGGTATTTTCCTTCTAAGTTTATACGCATAGTTAATAGGAGAGGCCTACGTCCAGCAGTGGACATCATAGGCTGATGATGATGATATTTTTGTGAGTTATGTAATCTTTTAACCTTTGAACGCCATGTCAAATATAAAAGTGACCAACAAGTTAACTTTTTCGACGCCACATCAAATACAAAAGCTGTCACTCACACGCGACGTCAATAAAATGTCAAAACTGAAATTGAATTTTACGCACATGCGTGTAGGTCTATATTGCTTTGTGGACTAAGACTTATATATTAGTTTTTGGCGTTGAACCTGCGGTGCCAATTTGTAAGTCGTTGGCGTCCAAAAGGTTAATTACCGAAGTGTCAGATTTCAACTACTGGGAATATTTTTCCCACTTGTTACCAGTACAATATTTGGTGGTAACTCGGGAAAAAAGAAATTTAAGGAATTTTTATTCCCAGTTATACAGGGTGTAATTCGTTAAGTGTTGCCAGGCTATAATTCCGTAAATGTAGCAGATACCAGAAAACTTCTAACTGATATCGTAAGTACGTTACCCAACGAGTAAAATTACACTAATAACTTTTTTTATCTGTTATGACACCCGACATTTTTTAATGCTAGTCGTCATACTAAATGTATGGGAGCGTTTTAACTTAGTATTTTTAATATTACTCCATCTATTTAGAAAAAGTTATTAATGCAATTTTACTCGTTGGGTAACGCACTTTCGATATCAGTTGGAAGTTTTCTGATATCTGTTCTATTTACGGAATTGTGGCCTGGCCACACTTAACGATTACACCCTGTATAGTCAGTTTATATTCCCAGGTAATAGGTGGGAAAACAAATCCCAGTTGTCACCACTGGTGGAAATAACCTTTCGCAAGCACCACCAACTAAGATAATAGTGTATACTCACATCGAAGACCTTGTCGCACATGGGACACGGGTACTTGAGGGGTCGTTTGAACCCCTCGTGGATGAGGCGGCGGTGCTCGTTCAGGGACAATAAATACCCTCGTCAGGATCCGAACCAGGTACCTCCAGCGTCGCAAGCACCACCAACTAGGCAGCTAACAGTGTATAGCGGCGGAGCTCGTTCGGGGACAATAAATACCCTCGCCAAGATTCGAACCCGGAACCTCCAGCTTCGTAGGGGTTATTCCCACCAGTTACCGCCCATCTGACACTAGTGGTAACAACTGGTAATTATTTCCCACCTGTTACCACGAGAGTACTTGGTGATAACTACTGGGAATATTTTTCCCACATGTTACCAGTACAATATTTGGTAACTCAAGAAAAAAGAAATCTCAGGAATTTTTATTCCCATTTGTTCCCAATGGTAATAGGCGGGAAAACAAATCCCAGTTGTCACCACTGGTGGAAATAACCTTTCGCAAGCACCACCAACTAAGATAACAGTATATCAGCGATGTGGCTTGCCGCATCAACATGCTGAGCCAGCGCCTATTCTCTGCCACGACACATGGTAAAAACAACTATTTATTGTTTGTAATTCTTCTGCAAGTTAGTTTTAAGTTGCATGCCTTTTATTTGTTAATTTCTCTGTTTTTATACCTACCATGTAAGTTGTGGAAATTGAATAAAGTCTTTATCTATCTATCTATCTATACTCACGTCAAAGACCTTGTCGCACATGGGACACGGGTACTTGAGGGGTCGCTTGAACCCCTCGTGGATGAGGCGGCGGTGCTCGTTCAGCGACCATGCGTTCACGTATGCCTACAAATTATACAGATTTACATTTGTATGTATTTATGTGTACAGTGTTTCATTCAAATCGGTCAGTATGGGAAAGTCTGAAACTATAAGACATACCTACGAAGATTTGTTCTTAGGAATCATTATATGATTGTATTGTTAGAAAGGAGCGTCAGTAGAGAAAAGTCCCCGAAATTTGCCAACTTCGTTCGCGGTAGCAGTTTAGTATATTTCAGTGCAGTTTATTTGTGCAAAAAAAGAGTATAAATAGTTGGTACATGTCCATCCTTAATTTGCCATAATAGGTCTAGCAGTATAATAATGCTAATTTTAACGTTTAACTAAAAACAATTGTATGCCCTTTTACATATATCTTTACATCTATACATTTCTCAAAATTCATTAAATTTATATAATTGTTCTGACTATTAGAGACTTCATCTCTAGTTAATGTACTATATCTGTATTTATATTAAATCAAATTTATGTTTCGTTTTTAATTAATGCATGTTAGCCGTAAGATGTTATAAAACTATTATTTGAAAAAAGAAAGTCCCGCTGAGTTTCTTGCCGGATTCTTCTCAGGCAGGGTTAGAACCGGCGGTAGTTTTTTTTTCTCTCATTCGCTATTTAGTTTAACGATTCAAAAGCGCTCGTTGCTGGGCCTAATTGAATAAAGAATATTTTGACTTTTGACTTATGGTGTACAAAATTCTTACTTAGTCTAAAACATATCATCTAGGTTTTGCATTGATAGTAAGAGATTCTTTACAAGGCTATATATATAACATTAATTTACCAAAATAATACTTAAACACTGCACTAGTTTACATACAATTTATATTAAATAATAATCAGCATATATTTAAAATTTACTTTAAAATCTTGAAAAATGACTAGACACATTATTAGTTACCTTGTCACAGCGCTCGCACTGAAAGGGCTTGATGTTGAGATGCACGCGGTTGGTGTGGCGCTCCAGGTCGCGGCGGATCGCGAACCGCTTGTCGCAGTGTGCACACGCCAAGCTAAACACATATCATACAACATAGCAGCCGGGACGAAAGGGATTACCGGCCGAAGACATATCGTCGCTTAACATGAACGACACTGTAATCCAAAATAATATCGTCGGCTGACAACCAAAACTCACTATGAAAACTGTCACTACTCTTAGCAACCTCTTATGACAGTATTGAATCAGAACTGAGATACGATCTCTATTTCAAGTAGGTATTTGTTACTTAGTGAGTTTTGGTTGTCAACCGACGATATTTTGCTTCTAATTTGAACTAAAATTACGACACTGTAGCATCTGGAAAGCAGCGTTATTCATGATAAGCGTCGATATCGTAAACTTAAATCAATAGCGCAAACTTCGAGATCCGCTAATTTCGGGTGTTTTCTCTTTCACTCTAATTAGGATTATTCCCACCTGTTACTACCCATCTGACACCAGTGGTAACAAGTGAGAATATTTTTCCCACTTGTACCACTAAAGTATTTGGTGCTAAATATTTGTTTCCTACCTGTTAGCGATAGAGTTCTTGGGTGGTAACTACTGGGAATATTTTTCCCACTTGTTATCATTAAAGTATTGGGAAAAAGAAATCCCAGGACTTTTCCCCAGTTGTTCCCACTGGTAACAAGTAGGGAAAAAACCAGTTGTTATCACTGGTGTCAGATGGGTGGTAACAGGTGGGAATAACCCTCTACAGTTGCCTTCGTTGGCGTGACAGACACAAATCCCAGCAATTTACGAACTTCAGTAGCAGGCCTGGGTGCTTAGCCAAGTTGCCAATTTCTAACGCTTTATTGTCAATCGTAAACGAAAGGCAGCTAACTGTCTTTGTCGCATTAATATGAAATAGTGACAGAGGGAAAACTACAATACGCTATCAAGCGTTAGCGATTGGCAACTTGACTAAGCATCCTGTAGCCGTACCATACTCGGCAAGTATCGGTAACGTTAGATTTTACTCGATACGTAAAGCATGCCATCGCGCTCGCTCCAGTATCAGTGCGAGCGTGATAGAATGCATTACATACGAGTAAAACCTAACATATCCTTTACTGGTGGGTGGTAACAGTGTACAACAGACTGCCGGAACATGTTGTCGCTTCACCGTCCCTAGCCGCCTTTAAATCGCGGCTAAAAATCTGGCTTATCGAGCACACTTTTTACAGCTTTAACGAATTCATTGAGTACAGAAGTACTTAAGTAAATATGTTGACATTTTTATGTATTTTATTGACAATTGTGATTTATGAATATTATTAATTATTATGTTTTTATTTGTGTTTATAATAATTCTACAAATTTTGCTTGAAGTTGTTATACGCATTTCATTATTTTTTTTTTAATTATAAGTGACATGTAATATGAATTATTATTAATAAATGAATCATAGTTCATGAACTACTTTTTCCAACTCATAGTAGCTAAGTGTCAGTGATCGGCAAAATGGTTTTGAAACTTTAACAAAACAAAACAAGTGCATGCGGCTATGATCTCCTGTTTACAAGATACATAATGTACAAGCTTCAATATATTTCAACTCTCCGTTAATTAGACAGATTTCCATTTGAACTAACGGCCGACTAGACCGTGCAGAAAAGTACTACGAAAATTTCTGCATGCGTGCAGGTAAGTGTCACCTTCAGTACATAAATTTATCCTAAACACTCGAAACAGTTTATTATAAAATAATCCTTAAGTTTCCTTATTCTTAATCCTAATTTTTAACGTGTATTGTATCTCATATTTAATATTTTTAATAAATTAATCATAATAAAAATTAAGCTTTTATACTCACGGTAAGTTAGTATAGCTGACGTGTGTTAATGCAGTTTTCAGGTGGTGCTTCAGAATCCACGCCGATTTGAAACTCCTGCAAAATAAACGCATGTAAAACTCACTAAATCCTTGGCACACGTTGTATACAATTTTCGTCATTTCCCTGACCCCTAAAGGTCTTCGCACATTATAACATCTCCACACCAACGCGGCAGTAACAAATAAGCACACAAAAATGCGATGAAGTCAAAACTTTTGTTTTCTGTTTTTCCAATTTCACAAAATATTATGCAATAGTTTGTAGTTCTATTCATCTAGGATCACCTTGTATACTATAAAAACAATATGGATTTTATTTTAAAGCTTTTAAGACTTAAAACGCTTCAAACTTTCGGCTCAAGTGTTAAAGACTCGAGTTTTATACTGTGTTCGATGACGGCAACACAAAGCTTTTAATTGGAGGCTTATACGGTCGAGGCTTTAAGGTTCGAGGCTTGTATACTCAGCAGTCGCGACTCGAGGCTTTTAGTTTACGCCTCGACGCTTAAATTCACAACACTATTTACTCCGTTGTCCTACGCTTCTTCCTTTTCTATGTTTCCTTCTTTCTGGCCGGCGAGTGTTTGATGCTGTGTATCTTAAATTACGAAGGGGCCTTGAACGCCAGTCCACAGTCTGTGCACACGTGGGACTTACTTGTCACACCAGTGAGACTTTACTTGCCTCATCCGCGTGACTTATGCTGGGTTTACACGGGCTTAGTACTTGTCATTAGTGTAGGTGGTTAGGGACTTGATATGTACAGTGACAAGTGGCAAGGAACCGTCTACACATTGGTATTAGTAAATGGTATTAGTTTATAAGATCTCGCCATGGATTATCGCCGCCGACTAGTGTTAAAAAATGTTTTTAGGCATTACTCTAATATTACTTTAATGTCTATAATACAAGATCTGCAAGGAGAAGTGTTCAAAAATAAGCGTTTATGGACAAGACAGTGGTTGAATTTGACTCGGAAAACAAAGTAAACAGAACACTTCGATTGCTTTAAGTACCCAATCACTAATCAGAATGCACTTGTCATTAAATGTTTACACTACTCGACAAGTGACAAGTATTAGTAGATTTTTAGTTGGGGGTAGGTGCTTGTCGCTTAGTAAATAGGATCGGCTTCTAATCACTTGCACTTGCAGTTGTACTAATACTAAGCACTTATACAACATGTTTACACACAGTTCACAAGTGTAAGTGACAAGTACTAAGCATTAGCTACTAAGCCCGTGTAAACCCAGCTTTACTTGTCACAACCGTGGGACTTAATGTCGCACCCGTGAGACTTACTTGTCGCACTCGACGCAGTAATAATCCCTGGCCGGCGAATGTTTGATGCTGTGTATCTTGAGTTGGGAAGGGGCCTTGAACGCCAGCCCACAGTCTGTGCACACGTGAGACTTGGACACTTCGCCCGCTGACACTTCTTTCGGATGGCGGCTGGTAAACGAAATGTTATAATGTACAGGTAAATTCACCAAAGCTGGCACGAATGGAACGAATCAAATTAATGACATTTATCATTCTGTGTATGCGCAATTGGCACTCAAGTTGACCCTAATTGAATTTATTAGTTGTTTTGTGGTATTGCATTATCATCGACAATATGACATTTAATACTTACATTTATGTATGTACATTGTAGTACCTATTACTACTTTAAAAATACAATATAGATTTATTTACAAAAACAAATTGAGTAGTTTAAAAAAAATGAAATTTATTGCTTAAATTATTGCGTTATTGTCTTTATAAAATTGACTAAAATGAAGGTTTTTAATTTCACGCTAATTGTGTGTCCCTGAACGGTCGGTTAACAAACAAAACTCACTAAGTAACAAATACCTACTTGAAATAAAGCTCGTATCTCAGTTCTGATTCAATACTGACATATGAGATTGCCATTTAATAGTGACAGTTTTTATAGTGAGTTTTGCTTGTCATACGTAAAAGTTGGGACCCTTTAAGCTAAGTGTGAAGAAGCATCTAGCGGGCCAGCAAGGTTACTGTTTGTCTCCTGTTCGTTGCCGCCGCGATTTAGGCTCGTCTTTTCACTTACGATCTGGACCCCTCGATCAAAAGCTTTTGTAACTTGTAATACAAGTGGAAGTCTTTTTTTAACAGCATCCATTAGAAAAAGACTTCCGCTTGTATTACAAGTTATACGTTTTTGATAAAATAGGCCCTAGGTGGAGTGGAGCCACTTTGTTTTGCTATTATAAAAAAAGTCGACGCTGTATTCTACATTTTACATTTGATATCGATTAAAAATATGTCGATATAATTATAATAAAAGATGTGCTTATTGAACATTCTCGATTACAGTACAGAGGTTCGATGTCATATCTGATATCGGGCCTCTTCAGATAGTAAAGTATCCAGATGTAATTTTAATCAAAATGACATTTTGATGTTGTCATTCACAGTAACATCGATATATTTTTAGTCGATAAAATATTTTGCTGCATCGCTTTCGTATAAATGCCCCGAGTTATCCCAGGTATGTACATCATAATAAAAACAGTGGCACTGACTTCATCATATGCGATTTGAGCACGTCCTTGTTAGCGTACGACTTGTGGCAATACTCGCACGCCACCCGCGCGCGCCCGTGCACGTTGGCGACGTGCTTCCGCCATGACACACGCCGTCTGTAACCACGAAACGGTGGTTATTCCCACCTGTTATCCATCCGACAGTAGTGGTAACAACTGGGAATATTTTCCCACTTGTTACCACTATAATATACAGGCATGTTTTCGATAATCTGTACATACTAAAAGGGTATAAATTTCAGCTCATTTTATCGGTGAGACCGTTTTTATTTTTGGATTTTAGCCATTCGTTTTTGTTACAGAATTTTTAATTTTCACTAAAAATTATGAGAGCTAACCTAATTAAACCGCTGTAACTTTGTATCTAGACGTTTAAAACTGACACAAAAATAGTGTTTTTTTTTTGCCATTTTTCATCAATAATTTTTTTTTCGGATTTTTTGTTCTGAATGTTATTTTTTTATTATTGGTAACAAATATCCTGTCTATTAGTAATTACGCTGCGTTTTTTTGTCAATTTTAAACGTCTAGACACAAAGTTACAGCGGTTTAGTTAGGTTAGCTATCATAATTTTTAGTAAAAATTAGAAATCCTGTAAAAAAAAACGAATGGCTAAAATCCCTAAATAAAAATGGTTTCCGATAAAAAGAGCTGGAATTTATACCCTTTTCGTATGTACAGATTATCGAAAACCACCCTGTATATATATTTTTATTTTTACCATCAAATAATGACACAGCATGGCATAGGGCTTGTCCATTAATCACGTCATACGATTTTGGCCTATTTTAGACCCCCCCATAACCCATGGTGATATTTGGTGATATGTTCAGGACCATAGCCAAATATGACGTGTAATTTATTGCCAACTTAAATAGTCCTTTAGCACCACTTGAATTTACGTACTTGTATTATATGATGAGAAATTTTGTTTTCCAACTGCGGGTTAAATGTCCGCGCAAAGCGCGAGAAGTTTTAGAACTCAGTTCAATGTAGATGATTTTTAATTTTTTTACTAGCTATAATGCTCTTCAGCAGAACAAAAAAATTACACGTGATTTGTCCGATGACCCCCCCTCCCCTACGGTGAAAATTGGTGATTTTTTCTTGACGCGATTAATAGACATGTACACCCATAATGACAGGTATTAGCAGGTAAAATGCCCATAATCGCCACACCTCGCCAGCGGATTGGCAATCACAGTGTATCGACTGTGGTGACCCTGCTGCCCGTCATCAATCTTTAATAAACGAATGATCAGCGACACTCCAATTCCTTAGTCGACTCTTACGGCATTCACTGGAAGAATTCAAATTGTCACCACCACACCACCAGAGCGTGTATGTGACGTAGGCAGCGATATATATACTAACTTGAATACTTGAAAACTTACATTATAACTATCTCGGTAGTGAAAGGCAGAGTAAATCCTTAACAGCGAGTCTGACACGAGTCAGTCATAGAGCAGAGTAGTACTCATTTAAAGCTAACGCAGTGTGGGCAGTTGTGTCGATAGATGCACAGTAAGTTCTTGACAGTGAGTTTGACACGAGTCAGTGGTGTCCTAACAAAGAGCAGAGTTACACTCACTTGAAGGTTCTCAGGTTAATCATTCATCAGGTTTTAGCGCAGTGCGGGCAGTGTCGGCAGTGGCAGAGTAGATCCTTGACACCGCTCCCGACCCGTGGTCCAACCGGTATGTTCAACTGATTTTGCCACGGGTAGGTAAGTAAAATTATTCCTGGTTCAGCTTTCAGATTACTTTTTTTACTGTTATCTAATTATGCGCCATAGTACAACGGAGGAGCATTGTCCAACTAGTATACGAACCATCGTTCTGTCCAACTAGTTGTACCAGTGGAAATCAAAGTAATGAGTCTGACACGAGTCAGTGTCCTGTCATAGAGCAGAGTAGCACTCACTTGAAGGTTTTAGCGCAGTGCAGCCATTTGTGTCGGTAGTGGAAAGCAGAGTAGTGAGTCTGACACGAGTCAGTGTCCAGTCATAGAGCAGAGTAGCACTCACTTGAAGGTTTTAGCGCAGTGCAGCCATTTGTGTCGGTAGTGGAAAGCAGAGTAGTGAGTCTGACACGAGTCAGTGTCCAGTCATAGAGCAGAGTAGCACTCACTTGAAGGTTTTAGCGCAGTGCAGCCATTTGTGTCGGTAGTGGAAAGCAGAGTAATGAGTCTGACATGAGTCAGTGTCCTGTCATAGAGCAGAGTAGCACTCACTTGAAGGTTTTAGCGCAGTGCAGCCATTTGTGTCGGTAGTGGAAAGCAGAGTAATGAGTCTGACATGAGTCAGTGTCCTGTCATAGAGCAGAGTAGCACTCACTTGAAGATTTTAGCGCAGTGCAGGCATTTGTGTCGGTAGTGGATAGCAGAGTAGTGAGTCTGACACGAGTCAGTGTCCTGTCATAGAACAGTGTAGGTAGCACTTACTTGAAGGTTTTAGCGCAGTGCGGGCATTCGTGTCGGTAGTGGCTGTCAGAATGGAAGGCAGAGTAGTGGTCCTTGACAGTTAGTCTGCTGACACGAGTCAGCCCGCATACGGAGCAGCGGTATCGCCTGCCAAAGACGAATCATATATTTTTGATCAGTCCCCGTATACAGTGTGTAAAATACGGGCGATCAATTAAACCAGGCATGGGATTCATTAGCAAAGCCCGGACGGCAAGAGCAAGAACGCACTTTTCACTAGTGCTTAGTTAAATATCGACATCGATTGAATAGTCAATAATACCTAGTACCATATAACAGTTAAATTAACAGGTGGAATACCGTTCAAAAGTTAAAAGTTCACTTTTTAAGATTACTTTTACATCCTCAAGGCGAAGTTATTCACAATAATATTTTTTTTAAGATTATCGGAACAGCAATGTAGGTACGAACATTGGTAATTGTTGATATGGCAGTTATGTCCTCTGCTGTTGAAATTACCTGTCAACGAGTGTTTAACTTGTGTATGTTGCTCTACATTGCGCGCCGAATTATTTTGTATGGATAATTATGTTGCTTTAATTGCTTAAAGTTATTTGAATGTATTTATTATGTCATAAACTAACACCGAATTATTGCCATAAAGATAGAGGCGTGTTGAGATATTTTAGAATGCTCTGGACGTTACGATATATCTGATGGCTACTGTAGCAGTAGTAAGTAAGCACTTTATGGTACATCTACAATATTACGAAAAAACATACAGGTATTGGAAAAATTAAAGAAAATTAATCGACTAATACACTTAAAATAGTACATTTTTTACACGACACAAGTGCAAAAACATGAAATTCCTTTTAGCACGTGTCTCGTACAACGTTTTTTAGTACAGATGGCCCTCCGAAGTTTTGAACCTGACGTAAAATAACCCACTTCTCGCACTAGAGCCTAAAAATCATCTGTACCTACAAAAATAGTACGTTTCCTAACTAGTGTGGGAAAACTTTTTCATTACACTTGCTTTTTAAGCGCGCCATTGCTTGCGCGCGTAGAGGGAGTAATAGAAAAGTGAAATTCCCTAGGGAGTCATAGAAATGTCAGTACATTATAGAATAATATTTTGTTTTAAAACTTATTTTTTTGTCCGCAAGTGTTATGAAAAACATTGTATGCATCACGGTCGGTAAGCGGAATACTAACTCAAGTCATTAAAAGCCCTCCGCCTACGGCGTCGGCCGCGTCGGGCTTCTAACACTCTTATTAGTAATACCGTACTTACCTCCCTAGATGCACAATGTACTATTTTCGGCGAGGGTGAAAGTTGGAGCCCGAGTGAAACGAGGGCGACAATCACCCGAGTTAAAAAAAAGTTTTTTACGTGTAAGGGACGATTTTTTTCATTACAATGTGCGTCAAAAAGAGAAATTACCGCGCGCGAAGCGTGCGCAAAGTTCGTTTTTGCGCACTAGTTAGGAAAAATATATGTTTAACATAAACTGGACATATTTTTTTTTTACAAGATTACGGGTATAAAATATAAATAATGGACGAACCTTTCATGGTATTTCTTATGACAGAGTAACTTCTCCTCCGTACTCATTCTCTGTTTACAGATGTTACATTCGTAATCGCCATTACTCTGTAAAAGAAGAATCTAGATTAATCTAAATCTAACATAGATTAGGGATCGTTCAAAAATGATGTGATCGATTTCAGCTCAGCGCTCAGCAAAATATCACGAATGATCACAATCTGGGTCGCCTTATGTACACCAAATATCACGTATTTCGAATTTGAAGAATGTAATATTTTTCACAGCTCCGCTCTGCTCCGCGTCAGTGGAGCCGCACCCTTAGGGAAAAAAATCGCCAAAATATGATCACATGATTTTTTAACGAGCCCTTATAATAATCGATTCAGTCTTATAAGCATCTTTTTTATTTCCGTTCCATTCAACAAGTTGCGTGGAAAGTTAATAGGGGCTATTTTATCTATTTTTCATACATAATGAAAATACTAATGTAGGAACCTCTACATGAAAAACAAAAAGTGTGCATAAAGATCTAATTCAGTTTTGACACTTTGGTGACGTGGCTTCTGAGTGACAGCTTCATTATTTAATGTGGCGAAAAGGTAAAAAAAATCTTACCTCTTTATGTTTTTCCAGATGTTGATCAAAGCTCTCCTTATAGTTGAATCCCTTGACGCAGTCACCGCACTTGTACGTGCACGACAGGTATCTTTGGTCGCACGCCATTCGGGCTCTCTCCTCCAAACATTGCTCTAGGGTTATATGGACTGTTTCTATTTTAAATACCTCTGGAATAAAAAGTATTTCTAATTTAACATCTTAAAGATCTTCGCACAATATATCAACTCCACACCCACTCGACTCAAGTCTAATCATTTAAATTTAAACCCTGTGTCATATATTCAAGGTTTATTTTCAAAAAATGATATTAAAGTAGTGTACGACGAGTGGCCTACGCATCGTACACTAAAGGTCAACCCTGTCTCGTTTGTCACGCAACGACCACACGTTGTCCACGCGGCTCCTATGCGTTTGCCACTCACGTGTATCGAGCAACCATTAACATTGCCCACTCGTTGACCACGCATTGTCCACTAGTGACCATTGGGGTGGATCAACTAGTTGACTACTCATCGTGAGTGTGAGTCGAGTTGCTGCCGCGTTGGCGTGGAGTTGTTATAGTAAGTTCATATTTTAACGACAAAAAGGGTCTGAATCGCGTAAACTTACGTTTAATATTATTCTGACGTTCAATATGTTTAATATTAGCCTGATGAGGGGCAAAGATTCTCGAGCTGGAATCCTGTGATTTGCAAATGAAATTAATGAAAGCGTGGTGAAACATGAATTTTGAAGCCATTAGAAATTGTGAGTGTTCTGTGTAGGCCTAGTGACAACCTTAGCCTAGAAGTGAATAATCAAGTACAAGTGCGGGTAGTTCACAAAAACCGCGCCGATATAAGGTGTTGATACATTTTCTGCCTGCGATCACGGGTAACGTCATGCCGAAACGTCAGGATAACATTAAACGTAAGTTTACGCGATTTAGACCGGTTTGTCGTTAAAATATGAGTGATAATCAGAGATCGGACAAATGTGCGTCATTGTTAGCAATAATAAGGACATGACTACAAAACCGATTAAATAATTAATCATTTAATCATTTTCAAAAAATACCTATTTGACACCGGTAGCTATGAAAACCTTTGTAAATGGACATAGAATTTCAGAAAATTATTCGTTTAGTTATTCATTTATTCAATTTTGTAGTCATGTCCATATTATTGCGAACAATGACGCACATTTGTCCGATCTCTGGTGATAATCGTGAAAGTTGAAATCTTGGAAGTTGATCAAAAATTAAATTCACAAGACATCATCATCACAAGATCATTACAGACATACAAACATCAGACAGGTAAAAAAAAATGTTTACTAAACTATATATGATTAAACAAATTCAAGCAATTTCTTATCAGCATTTGTAGATATGTAATTCTTACGTAGGTATTTACCTTCAACTTCTTGTTTAATTTCTGCATCCTTCTTTACTTTTCTCTTATTGTACTTGCCTTTTCTGAGGCTTTTCTTAAGGCTCTTCAGGTCTACTTCCACCATTTCAACCTCTTCTTTAAGCAAGGCTTTTAAAGGAAATGAATCCTTATCTTTCACAAATGGTTCTTGGAAATCTGAAATTTCAGTGAAGTGCAAAAATATATATTTATTTATTTATTTAAACTTTATTGCACAAAAGTAAAACTTAACGTACAAAAGGCGAACTTGCCATGAGGCATTCTCTACCAGTCAACCTTAAGGCAAAGCAGAGAGATTGTGGGCGGTGCTACATCTATCCAGTTAAATAATATGAACAAAAACATATATATCATATCTATACCTACATATATACCTACACAAATATATACACGAACTAACTACATACATACATTAAAATACATATTAATATTATAACCGATGAAATCAACTAAAACAGAAAAACTAACAATCCTTCATTCCGCTATATCAAAATAATCCTCTCATATACATATAATGTTATAACATACTTATTTCACATAATTAAAATGTCATTGACCACAGAAAAAACGACCAAGATCACCAATGTCCGAGATGGGGAAAATAAAAGCACAAATCAAAATATTTAAATAATAAATAATTTGATTTGTGTTTTCACAATACATTCCATATTTTATTTACTTGAACCAACATGCATTTACAGTATAAAGGGCTGACAACCAATGAATCAAAACTCACTATAAAAACTGTCACTACTCTTAGCAACCTCTTAAGAATCAGAACCGCTTAGAATCAGAACTGAGATATTATGATCTCTATTTCAAGTAGGTATTTGTTACTTAGTGAGATTTGGTTGTCACCCGACGATAAGGTA